>JAHBCN010021812.1:0-13862 GCA_019359885.1 Listronotus oregonensis | reverse complement strand
TTTAATTTATATTAGAATATTTGAACTTTTTCTTTATTTGACCAAGTAAATTACTTGAAGTATTTGTCTAAGTACTTGAAGTAAAAATATATATTTTTTGCTATTGTGCTTAGGTATATTACTATTCATATATTCTTGAATTTATTAAAAGGTATAAGCGTTATTATGCTTTTTGTGGTTTTCATGTACCTATTTTCTTTTTAAATATGTGCAAAAGGTTAGGTAAGACCCAATGCTAATTTTTATTAAATAAATTTGATATACATGGTTTTTAGGTTTCAGTATTTTTGATTTTTTTTTTTTTTTTTAATTTCTTAACAGTAAGTTAATGTTTTTGATACTTTTTCTTGATATATGATTTTTTTATAAAACAAATAAAAAAAAACAAATTAAAAAAAATATTTTCGTAGGATTTGCCCCCTTTTTAATTAAATTTTTCGTTTATCTATTTTCCCCCCAATTTTTTTTTCTTTTTTATGAATGGGGGGAATTTTTTAAAAAACAGCTTTTTTTGTCGGATTAAAAAATTGCTATTAAAAAAAGACCAAGAAAATAAACTTTATTTTAGAAATATGTCATTTAAGCGATAAGTGAAAATTTCAAATATAATTTGTAAAATACAGAGTAATTTTTAGTCAACCCACCTTAAAAACAATAGAAGATACGAAGATAGTTACACTGGCTTAAAGTTCCGGATCTATGTATCTAAAATATGCAAAAAATAAAAAGCGTTTTACATTTCATTGTCACTTTTTTCGCTCCATTTAACCATGCTCTCAGATCGGGCATCCAATGTTTCGTTACTCGATCAACATTATCAACTTTATTTTTTTTATGGACGTTATACTCTATTTTTACGTAAGTGAATAGTGCTCTATATCCTGATTTCAACAACGTATAATATTTAAAGTGAAAATGGGTAAACAAAAAAAAATCAAAATTCAAAATAGTTCCGCCAAATTGAATTTTGTAAATCTGACTTTGAATTTGGTAATCAGTGACCCCCAAAACCCCTCTATACCAAAATTAACGCAAATCGGTTGATTATATAAATATAATGATTTCTTAAAGGTTATAAATAAAGCTCGGATTATAGGCAGAATAAATTGTGAAAATAGGCGCCTTTATAGGCATAGTTTTTATCAATAAAAAGGAGGTAATAGAGAAAAATAGGCAGGTAATCGAATAATTAGGCAGTTTTTTAATAAAACAATATCTATATACTAACAGTGCTATTTAAAAATTTAAATTTTTTTTTATACAAAAATGAAATGCCCTTTTTTCAATCTAATATTTCATATTTTTTTTATATCATTAAAAAAAAAAAAATAAATAAAAAAAAATTAAGAAAAATTTTTTAAAAAAAAATTTAAAAATTTTAAAAAATTTTTTTCCAACCCTTTTTAAAAAAAAATGTTTTCCTTTTTTGGGGTTTTAAGTTATATTTTTGTCAGGTCTAATGTCTGATAGCTGGTCCAAAAATTTACCCCAAAAATTTTTTTATATATGTACAAAATTTAAAAACCCCCCAATTTTTTTTTTAAAATTTTTTTTTTTTTTTAGAAATTATTGATCCGACTTTACCTTTACCCCCCCCTTTTTTTGTTGCGTAACTAAATTGGTAGATTCACCAAGGGGGATCCATTCATCCTGCGATTCTAGTTTTAAGATAGTTGAAGTTAATAAAGCGTAAATATTGTAAATATAAGCTAACTGGTGCGAAGTTTGCGTATTAGCTAAAACAGACTTACATTCTTTAATTGCTTTTTGAAGTTACGTCGTCAAAAAAAAAATATATTTTTTTAATATTTTCAAAAAAGAAAATAAAAATGTAGCTTCTAACCATGTTCCCCCCCCGGTTTTAGTGGCTTGGTGGAAGTTAAATTTGGAAAATTTTTCTATAAATTTAACTCTTAAGGGGCCCTTTAACAAACACTTTTGACATTATAATTGGATCGTTTAAGGAGGAACAGAAAGATAAAAAAAACTTAGACTTTCTTGAATAAATCGTAATAAACGAAAATTGAAAATATGGTTTTTTTTCAAACGCTTAACGGTTTTAAAAAAAGGATTTACTGGTGAATTTTTAGACAAAATTCCAATTAGTAAAATATACCAACCACACATATCCCAAATCTCAAACTACAAAATTTTTTTTCTAATTGTACTTTTTCGGGTACATTTTTTTACAATATTTTTCCAAGAATTACTTAAAAATATTGTTATTTAATTTATTTAAAGGAATATTTGATGCTACTAGCGGCTTACATAAATCAGTCATAAATATTTCTTTATCACTTTTTTGTCGATTATTTGAAAAACACTTATCCAGCGATATTTGCGACAAGCAGGACAATTTCTGTTGTTGCAATTTTCTTTTGTGTAAAGGCGTACCACAGTACTGATCGATAAAATATTTCTTCGTGGTAGATATCTGTAAAGTAACGCCCTAATTTAGTTGGGTATTCACATTAAAAAAATAAATATACTGCAAGATTGCAAAAACAGATATGACAGAATTAATAAATTTAGAGTACTTACCACTTTTCCGCAAGGCTTACAGAAAACAGCGTCACGCTCCCATAATAATTCTGGATACGCTTTACCCACGACACTAATTGTTGGTCCGCCATTAAAAGACAATATAGCAAAAAAAAAATTCTAAATATTTTTGAGGGAACAACAACTTATCTATTGATGCTCTCCTTTAAAAATGAAATTTTTCACACTAGAATTAGGCTAATTTAGGGCAATTACGTACCTATATAACTGAAAGGGGCGGCTTGCGAGCTATTTATTTTATTACTTTATTACTTTATGATGAGTTTTGCCGATTTTGGGTTTTACTCTCGACCTGCAAAAGGGTCAAATCTAAAAAATCCATAGAAATAATTTTTTAAGCTACGTATTTAAATTATTAATTGGTAAAATTTAAATAATAAGCCATTATAGGCTATTTTTGGCAACCAGTAGTAAAACAGGCAAACTATAAACAAAAAAGGCAAAAATAGGCAAAAAGGCATTTTGCCTAAAATCCGAGCCTTAGTTATAAAAAACGTTAGGTGACACATAAATTCTGAGTGTGGATTTTAATGTTTTATTGTCTTTTTAAAATAAATAAAACAATTCAAAAAACGAAAACGTTTTTTTTTAACTTTTGCCGGTATTTTTCGGTGTATTTTTGGTCTCTAAGACCTGTTTTCACAGATTGGAAAAAAATGTGACGTTTGGCCCAATTTAGACCACGGATTCTTATTTGGGAAGCAAAAATACTTTGAAAACCGTAACACATCTCCGTGTCCTATACTTTTGTTTGGTAGAGTGGTGTTATCAACGACCTTTATTCTTATTTTTGTTATTATTTTTAAAGGTTTTTTAGAAATCAACTTTGGGTGGTATTTTAACCCCTTCCAATCCATTCATTTTTATTTTTATTTTAACCATCTAAAATACTAGTCTTTGTTACTTTAAATCAAACAAAATCACATTTCTTCGAAAACCTGGTGAATGGTACCAAAAATTATCGGTATTCTTACTTCCATCAAATATTTGCTTTTTAATATATTATTTTGATGATTCATTTAAGAAAAATAGGACCTATTTCTTACATAAACGTGAGGTGGGTAGGAATCGAATCCAGGAATCTATTCCTTTTTAAGGATCTCAAGGCTGGAATCAATTACTATTAAAAAATAGGATTCGTAATCCGAATTCATTATATAATTTTAAAATGATCCAGAATCGATTTCTCTTTAAAAGAATCTAAATTCAAAAGGAATTGATTCACCATATTTTTAATTAAAGACAAGATTTTAAGTACGCCATTTTAAATTTCCAAATCTTGACCAAAGATTTAATTTTCAAATTTTCTCACACCTTAAAATTTTATATCCTGATCAAGGCAAATGGTTTATAAATCAAAATCCGCCATTGCTTTCCATATTAATTAAATTTTTTACTAAGTTCAAAACAGCATCACATTTATTTTCGGAAATATTGAAGTAAATTTTAAACATCTGCCTTTAACAATCTTTAAAACACAATAACATTTGATTTTAACCAACATTTTTCAGGTCCAGAAAAAGCATTTTACTTTTTTCGTAAACATTCAAGTTAAATCGGCATAAATTACTTTGTTTCCTGAATTGATGCCGATCTTTAAAATTTTATATTTTTTGCAACCCTTGGAATTTTAAAAACATTAATTTCTTTTAAGAGTTATCCACAAAAATAAATTTAAATTTAATTTTTTTTTAAGAAGGGGAAAAAATTTTAAAAGGTTTTTTAACCCCTTTGAAAAAAAAACCCCAATAAAAAAAGGGTTTTTAAAATTTTTAAAACCCCCAAAACCCAAAATCCTTTAAAATACTTTTAAAAAGCCCAAAGGGATTTTTTTTTTTAATCTGGAAAACAAAAATTTTTAAGGCCGGCGATCCGCTAGCGCAAAAACTTTCCCAAAAAGGGATTTGGGGGACCTTTTTTTCCCAAAAAAAATTTCTTTTTTGGAACAAACCAAAATGGCCTAAATTGAAAACTGTTTGGGGTTGACTTGCGCATTGACATTTTGGCACGGGATTTTGTTTTTTAACAGCTGTTTCATGTTTATTGTTTCTATTTTATTTCATATGTTTACTGTTAAGGTGGGTTTGAAAAAGTTAAGTTAACAAAAAAATTTAATAAAAATTAAAAATTTTTGGGAAAAACAGCCAATCTTTTTAAAAAAAAATACAAAATTTAAATGGGGAAAATCAGGGTTTAAAGGGTTTTGGATTTCTATTTTAGGGCCCTTCAGCTGCCCGGAAATTTTTTAATTTTTAAAAAATATTTTCAAAAAAATTAAAATTCTGTTTTTTTTATAACGCAGGGGAAACGACGAGTTTCGTAAGCCTATTTTAGAGTTATTGTGTGAGAGTTTAATTTTTTTAAAAGGAAACTTTTATTTCATTTAAGATAAGGAAAAAAAATTAAAAAAGTTAAAATTTAAAAAGTTGGTTATCTTTTTTATTTTTTTAATTTTTTTTATTGTATAATTAAAACCATTTGATCACATAATGTTTATTTTTCTTTTATTTTAACTTATTTTAATTTAATTTAATTTTTCTGCAAAATCCAACATTTAGCGAATATGCAACGTGTTTTAGATTTTCTATTTATCGCTTGTTTAATTATTCAAAGCATTGTTTTTACACCTCCTAAGCACTTTTTAAAATTTTAATTATCTTTAAAGATGAGGACGATATTATGAATATATTTTAATTTTGATCCCAAAAATAATAAGTAGAAAAAGGGTTATATTTTCAAAACAAAAAATTCAAAAACTTTTGATTTGACAGTCCCGAAAACGACCCGCAAAGCGATCCAACGTTTGTTACTTTCCGTACCGTCACGAAACTATTTTAAGTCCGTGCAGGCGTCGAAGCGCACCAAAAAACAGTTCAAAAATGATTTTTAAATTTGAAGAATATTTACCAAAAACAAATTTGGCTAAGAGTTACAGCACTTAAAAATAAGGCTAAAATAAATTTCGAGGCTCGGGCCCCACTAAAATCTTTGACGCTTGATTTATCATATGGATTTATGTAGTATCATTCGTATCTTAGTAACCATTTGTAAGTAAAAAACTAAAGATGATAAGGATTTGTGATCTGATAAATAGGGATGAATTCTTTGGATTTGATTCCTTTCTTCCTTTAAAAAGAAATCGTGGATCGTATTGGTAATTCGATTCCTTTACGAGTTTCCGGATCCGTTAATCGACTCTTTTTTTAAGGATTCGTTTCAGCTCTGCAACATGAAAGTTTAAAAAAATATATTATATTTATATGGTTTGGAGCCAGGGAGATGTTATTTTAAATATTTAAAAAAGACGACATTTTTTTCTCTAAAAGTTAAATGTAATAAAGGTTATTCGTAAAATAGGCACTCATGGTATTTGTAATGGGCATTATAAAAAACATTTTTTTTATCTTGGGACAGTCCATGAAGGTTGATGCCTAAGTACTAACGTACCGTGGGTGTCTTAAGTGTGGTGAGAGGGAGTTTGTTCACACGGGACTTAAATATTTCGAGATTGGGAGGACAAGGAAAAACTACTGCGGCTAGCAGGTTTCATAGTCTTGACACTCTAGGGATTAAGGAACGAAGAAACCGGGAAGTTCGGGGCCTCTCTAACTGAACTGTAAAAGGATGCATAAAAGTTGCACTACGTGTTGCTCTGTTGGGAGCTGCCAGAGAAGGAATTATACTGGCCAACTCCTCTGAGCAGAAGCCGTGAAAATACCTATAGAAGAGCGACAGATCCCCTCCAGCTCGACGGTGGGCAAAAAGAGGAAGCCTTTCTGTGAGCGTTGGATCATTAATAAGACGAACGGCTCTTCTTTGAATGGAGTTCAGAATGATAAGTGTTGTATGGGAAGCCATTTCCCAGACATGAGAACATATTCTAAAGAGGGTCTGATTTGGGATACATACAGAGTGTACAGATTGGAAGAAGCAAAATATTTTTTGGCTCGAAAGAGGAATCCAAGCTTTTTTGAAGCTACCGACGCTATGCATGTAATGTATTTGTGCCAGTTGCGGCTCTTTGTTCTGCAGAACTTTTCCGCGCATATGTAAGGGATGAGCATTGGCAGACTTTTTTCGCGACAGCGAACATGACTGTGTTTTCGAGGCATTAAACTGAACAACATTTTTAGCGCCCCAATCCAAGATAAGTTAAAGGTCTTGTAAAAGAGATATCTGCATTGACCTGCGCTTGTTTTCCAAATCAGAATTACATGGTGGCTTGAGAAATTGAATACCAGAGTGGAGGCTACTATCGTCAGCAAAACTATGAATGGGATTGATTGTGGAAGAGAGGAGATCGTTATTGTGTAGAAGAAACGGCGTGGGTGCCAGCACTGAGCTCTGGGGCACCCCAGCATTAATTTGGTAGAAGCTGGAAAAATGACCATCCACAGTAACTGATATACGTCGATTAGAAAGGAACCTGGAAAGCCAAGAACAAAGCTTAGGTGGAAGACCGTAAGAATAAAAGTATGTTTAAACAACAAAAATAGTTTTAAAAGAAAAGAAACGATGGAAATTCGATTTTTGAAAACCAATTTTAATTTAATGAAGAAACTAATTATTTATTGAAAATACGAAGCAATGTATTACAGTCAAACAATGTATTACATTTTAAATTGTGAGTTATTAACTACAATGCCAGTATTTTAGTAAGAAAAATATTTCATCCAATTTTTGACAAAAAAACACCTAAGTAGTTTAGAACAATCTTCTAATAAGTTGTCTTTCTATAGTTTAAAATTACCTTGATTTGTAAAATACCAACATATTGTTTTGTTTAGATTTTGTAAGGGCAAATGTATTCCTATATTTTTTAAACATTTGTCCTTTAACTAAATATTTATAATGATTTACATAAAAAATATTTATAAACTTATAAAGCAAAAATATTTTTAAGATTTTTAACGTGCTTGTGTAATAACTTTCTAAATAAAAGATTAAAAAATAATTTATTACAACCGCCCACACTTTTCGACCAGTTTACATAAAACTACTTAGCATTAAATCTATTTTTAAAATAAAGATAGTAAACTCTGCTTGCCCTGCTGAATAAACCATAATCCTAACATAAAACACAGGCTGCTACTACTACTAATATGTTTCAGGTGAAGTCGTCAAGTTTTTATGATACATAAATTTAGAAGTGTCTTCAGGTGCAAATTTACCTTTGTCAAATTTTTACAAACCGTTTAAAAAAATCTTAAAAAATATTTTACCCTTGTATTAAAACAACTGATTTAATAGGTCAAAGGTGGGTTTTTCTAAGGCAACAAAATATCATAAAATATATTTATAACAGGAAGAGATAAAACTTACCAAAGAAAAATGGTGCCTACATGTGTCCTTAATTGTTAATGTGTTATAATATCATTACGGTGGATTTCTTGTATCAAAAAAAAAAAAAAATTGGTTAAATACACGCAAAAAAGGTAAAGGGTCTTCATTCATGTCCGTAAACCACTTGACCAAAAACGTTGCGGGTTGCCTATTCAGAGGTCGCACAAATTTTAGTAAATATTCCTAGAAATATTTATTGGCGCCGCGCCGTGCATTTTAAAATCAAGTTTTACATGTCAAAAAAATTTGTTTTTTTTTTTAATTAGAAAATTTACCATTTACTATTTTTTCGAGTACCTAATTATAATTGGGACCAAGTTATCATAGCCTTTTTGGATAATTTTTGCATGCATTAAGTTTTGAGTCTCTTGTTTGTCATTATTTTAATTTGCTTGATTTAGGTACAGAAAATGTTGGGGTTAGCAAGATCTGTTAAAATTTTTATTATAACTTTGGATTTTTGTTAATTTAAACTTAACCGGAATATTCAAGTCACATTATCTCGTAGTTTACACGTTTTGTTTAAATTAATTAAGTTAAAACTACTTGACTTATATTTATTTGTACCAATGACCAATAAGTTACACTACATAAGTGTTTTTACATATCAATTATTACATAATAAAAGAAATTAGAATAATTATTACATGATAAAAAAAATAAAGATAAAACAATCTACAAAAAATTCAAATTATTTAAACATTATTAAAGCAATCAAAAATAAAGTTTCGATAAAAGTATGTGGATTCTCCGTGACGCAAGTTCGGTAGTTCTGACTATTAACATAACTCGACAAATGAAACCAAGCTTCATCAAAGAAAAAGTTCGGTCCAAAACATTACTTTTGTTAAGAATCTCATTAAACCATTGGCAAAAATAAACTCTCTTTGAAAAATCTGGCCGAGGGAGTTTCTGCAATACTGTGACCTTATATGAATGCACTTCCAATTTTTTGGTTGGTGCTTTTTGGCAAGTACCAACAGACGTTCCTAAAAATGTAAAGCACTGGTAACATACATTTCAATTTTTATTTAAAATAGTATTCTTACCCGTCTGAGTCAAGGAAGTTTGAAGGTTAATGAAAGTCCAATACTAGGGCGTATTCGATCAAAAAGTGTCCGGCCCACTATGAAAATAACTGTCACAAGAGGCGCCCTTGATCCTGCGCAATAACAAAATTCCCAAAAATATAGATAATGTGTTGCCTACCTACAAACTGTGTGTAGGTAGGCAACACATTATCTTTTGACAGAGCCGGAGTCCCGTTTTCGTGTGCGACGGTGCGTAGTTTATGAAACCATACCCGCGGTGTGCCGTTGTCTCATCAACCCTTCCAAGCGATTGTTTTGCCTTGTGTTATTTTATTTTGTGGTTGCAGAAGTTTTTTGGATTGATAAAAACCTTTATACTTCAGTGATTATTGGTTTATTTAATTGTGACTATAATTTTGTGTTTATTGTTTGTTACTTACAATATCGTAACAAAATGCCTGAAATTTATATGGTTTTGTCTTACAAATCCAAGGGTAACATACCCGGAATACCCCTCATTAGGAAAACAAGTACAGATCAAATCAAATATCACTTTCACAAGACCATAAACTAATCTTGAATTGGGGCTTAAAAAATCTTATTTAGTTTATTGCTCCAAGACCCAGTCATTTTCGGTGTCGCGAAAAGAAGTTAATTAATCATTTTGGCGTTACTTTTGAGAACAACCTTTACTGACACAAACACATTACATTCATAACCTTAGCTGGTTTAAAAAAGCTTGGATTCCTCTTTTGAGCCAGAAAGTTTTTCTATTCGTCTAATCTGTATACTCTATATGTATTCTAATCAGATCATCTTAGAATATTGTTCTCATGTCTGGGCAATGGTATTTCCTACAACTCTTATCATTCTTGATTGCATTTAAAAAAGACCTGTTCATCCTATTATTGATCCTACGTTTACAGAAAAGCTTTCTTCTCCTTTTCACCGACGGGCTTTGTTACATTTTTATAGGTATTTTTACGACTTCTGCTCCCAGGAATTGGCAAGTATAATTCCTCTGACAGCTTCCAACAGAGCAACACGTAGTGCTACTTTTATGCATCCATTTACAGTCCAACTAAAGAGGCCCCGAACTTTCCACTTTCTTTGTTCCATCATCCCCAGATTGTCTAGACTAGAATCTGCTATCCGCAGAAGTTTTCCCTTCCCCAAATATTTAGGTCTGATGTAGATAAACTTCCCTTTACCACACTTAACGGTACGTTAGTATTGAAGCCTTAGCCTTGGTGGACTGTCTGACGATATAAAAAATTATGTTAAAAATTCTATACTTCTTGTTAAATTTGTTTATGTTATCTGCATAAGGTAACACTATTTTATTGTACTTTTATACAAATTATAAATTTATACAATATTGTATTACCCTAAAACACAAACAACCAGTTCAAATTATGGTAAGTTTTTACTTTTCTTTACCCTTGCCGATTTCGATGATTTTTGCATTCAGAGGCGCTGATTATAAATCTAAGGTAAGTGTTTTCTTTAACGTTTTATTTTTCAGATATCGATCCTTAAATATCATAATAAGATTAAACTCATTTACACTATTTTGCCAGTGGCGGCTCGTGGTAAGTATTTAAGGGGGTGCACTAGACGTAAAACACAAAAATACAAAACGATTGGAGGCCAACATAGCAGAGACAAGATTTTCATAGGATGTCACGCCCAAAAGTTATTTCTTGGGTCTGGGAGGTATAGAAGCAAATGAAAAAATTAAAAAAAAACGTAAAACGGACCATTTTTAGTAAAAGAACTGAAACGCACCCTAAATGTCGCAGTAACAGCGCCAAATAGTTATATGGAGCACATAAAAAGTGTGCGCCTCTTCCTATTAATAATCGCATTAGCCCTCTCCTACTCCTCGCTGAAATAATATTCCAATAGAAATTGCATAAATCACGTTCCTACATTTAAACGCAACAGTGCGACTCAGAGGACGATTGACGTCGAACGTCGAACGGCCGTCATCGGATCCTTTCGGCTCCGTCAGCTCGTCGTTAGGGAGTTAATACACTATGTTTTATATTAGCGTACGATAAATTAGGGATGTCCGGATAATGCTCGATGAAAAATAATTTTTGTTTAAAAATTTTTTGGTGGTGCACGTGCTCCTGTGCTCCTATGGAGGAACCGTCACTGTATTTTGCCCTTCTTTTATCACATAATTCGTGATAAGTTTATGAAACTATAATACAATGTTTGAAATTTATTTTAAAAAATCGTGTTGCTAATTATTTTATCAAGAATTTTGGTGAAATACGAAACTCCCAAAAATATTAACTATTTAAATAGAGGGCTGTAAAGTGGTGCCATCAGTTTTATCCATGTTAAATCTGATGATATAAAATCCAATAATACACAATAATTTTAAATATTTTATAATAGTTTCGTTTATTAACCAACAATGTTGTGCAAAAAAACAGTAAACGTATAGTTAGTCTGAATTTGACATTCGATGATGTCAACTTTATACATGGTAACAAAGAATTATGGAATTCCGGGCCTGACCTTCGATTCATTGTGCAAACCTCGCGGGGCCGATTCCCCTATTCCCGCTGCCCGGCACGCCTGGACAATTTTGTTCTACAGCATTGGCCTTCCATACACCTTTAAACATCCTTGGTCTAAGTACACAACAACTTCTCTACCGATTTGTTAGGTTCTGTAAGCACCAGCATGCATATTCAGCACCCCCTTCATTGACGTTTTACCTCGTTTCGTATGATTTTTTGTTTTTTCTAACTTTTATCTCTTAACGTCTTTTTGTTTTCCCAATGTATATTTCACCACATTAACATGGTATTTGGAATATACCTAATGTCTTTATTTAAAATATCGTTGTCTGTCTTAGTAAGAATACCACTTAGAGTGATTTTATTGCTTTAAAATTATACTACACTTATTTGCGATCTGCGGATATTTTGCAAAGTTTACTTAATATACGTAGTTAATATAAATATTTGGTCTTGTTTAAACCAAAGTTTTTGTCTTGTGTTTTTTGTGTTGTTTCACTTAGGATCTTTAAATATAAAAGTAATTTCTCAAATTACTCCAAAAAGTATTCTGGCTAAGCTAAGACCGGATAACAATATTTCAAATAAAGACTGTATCTATCACATTTCTTGTAAGTACGGTAAGGTATATATTGGAGAGACAACATATACAGAACGAGGTGAAATATCGGGGGTTGCCAAACATGCATAGACAAAACAACATCGCACATAGTGGATTAAAATACAAATTATGTATAAAAAACCCTTAACCTTTAACAATTCCGAATGTCTGTCAGATGTTGTTAAACCGTGAAAGTTCTAAAACGCTTTAGGGGTAGTTTTTAGTTGTCGCTTAAAAACGGTTGTAGATACATACCGAAATGTTATACAGGGTGTCCGGAAATGACGATGAAAAATTTTGAGGTATAGTTCTACATAAAAAGATATGAAAAAAAAGTTTATATTAACATAGGTCCGGAAATGCTTCCAGAGGAAGCTACAGGCCCTTGAAGATGGTGTCATAAAAGTGGTTTTTGTTTAATTTGTTAGGATCTACTCACAATACAGAAATTACCTTCTACATGTAAGTTAGAGTGATTGCAGGTTACTTTTTAAAAATATTAGGTGACCCATATTGCAACCAGTGGCGTGGAAACAAAGGGGTGGTTAGTTATTTAGGGTCATATTTTTTTCGCCGAGTGTATTTTGCTATCTTTTAAATAAATTATGTTGTTTTGAACTTTTTACGTAAAAAAGGTTTTCTTGGTATAAAGTCGAATAGTCGACGGTTTTCGAAATAAACGGACTTTAATGCTCAGAGGCACTGCAGTCGTTCTTTTATGTCCGTTTATTTTGAAAACCGTCGACTATACGACTTTATACCAAGAGAACCTTTTTTAGTCAAAAATGTATAAAGAAACATAATTTATTTAAAAGATAGCGAAAATACACTTGGCAAAAAAATATGACCCTAAATAACTAACCACCCCTTTGTTCCCACGCCACTAGTTGCAATATGGGTCACCTGATATTTTCAAAAATGACCTTCAATCACTCTAACTTACACGTAGAAGTTAATTTAAAGTTAATAATAAATTAAATAAAAACCACTTTTATGACACCATCTCAAGTAGCTCACTCTGGAAGCATTTCCGGACCCATGTTAATATGAACTTTTTTCATATCTTTTTATGTAGGATCATACCTTAAAATTTTTCATCGTCATTTTTGGACACCCTGTATACTAATTAACAAATATACATAATAAAAGTTCAAGTTTTAAGTGTTTTTTAAACCATACTATTGTTCAACACCTTAAAGGAAACGATGCAATATCTTGACATTTTTCTGGATCTAGTCTAGGATTGTTGGCTTGTTTTTATTGTGGAGACTATGCCCTTTCTTTTTACACTTGCCTTGTATATAGCTAATAGGACAATGTTAGATTTTAAATAGAACATCTTATGAATATTTTGCTCTATAGGTGGCTTTATTTTAATTTATTTATAAATATTAAAAACCTCTTGAAATGTACCGTAAAGTCCGCACCCTCTTTCTTTTATATATTTATACAAAAAAAGAAAGGGTTGGAGGGAAGTGAGTGTTAAATTGTTAAAGTAGGTTTTTTCCAATACGCCTTGTTAACTTATTTTTTTTTATTTAACCCTTTTACAACATCTTTTCAAAAAAAATATTTTTTACGGCTATGCTGTAAAACTTACTCCATTTTTTGTTAGATTTCCCCCGCGCATAACCCTAAACGAATGTTTAAAAGGGAATAAAATATCTAAGGGTATTTTAAAATTAAAAAAGGTCGTTCTGCCGTTTATTCTGAGTACCTTTTTCATTAAGATTATATAGGTGATTTAGTTAGGTTTATTTTTATTTCCTTAGCCTTACATTGTAATAA
>JAHBCN010021811.1:0-13780 GCA_019359885.1 Listronotus oregonensis | reverse complement strand
TTAAGGTTTGGGCCTTTCCCCCCCCTTTATTTTTATGGCTTTGATGCAAGTCAATCCGCCAGTCTTTTACTTTCACATTGCAATGTCGCAACATGAGTTTTCCCGGACGTTGTCGGTAGAAAGCCTGGATGATGGGCTTTGTAGCCCCCAGAACTTCCAATTTTTCATGCAATTAAACTTATTTAGTGGTTTTAACGAATAATGGCGGTCAAACCAAGTACTGTTAATGGTATTGCGTACAACCAACTTGCACAATCGACACTCACAGCTTAGCCCCAGAAGAAGGACCCTATTAGGTGGCCAACCAGTTCCCCTTTAATTTTCAAAAGAATACGTTTTTTTTGCTTGGGGCTTTCCAGTCTTATGTTGCGACATCGCAACATATGACTCAAAAGGGGGAGGTAGGGGACCAAGGGAATTTTTTTAAAAAAACCAATGAAAAAAAAATTCCCTTATAGAATTTATATTTTGAAAAATGCAGTAAAAACTATTGATTGCAACCAACTTATTTGTATTTTATCTTTAAATTATATTTTTTTTAGTTGTACAAATGCGACAAGTGTAATTTTCAAACCATACAAAAAGGCAATCTAAAGGCGCACAGTATGCGCCATAAGAAAGTCGATGAAGATGAAATCCACCGATGCGAGCAATGCCCGTATCAGACAAACCAAAAACGCAATTTAAAGGCTCATCTTCGCGTTCATCAAGATCCAAAAAATTCGTTTTATTACATTGTGCACAATGTGAATACCAAACGAGACACAGAAGATGTTTGAAATTGCACGTTCTTGGTCATCGAAACGTCGAAGAAGTAGAAATGCACTTGTGTCATCAGTGCGCTTACCAAACTATCTGCAAAAGTAATTTGAAAAAGCACCTTCTGCGCCATATGGATCCTGAAGAAGTGTTTTATCACAAGTGCCCGTGCAATTACCGATCGATTCATAAACATAGTTTAAAGGGTTATTTGTTGCATCATAAAAAGGGGTGTTGGGTCATTAAAAAAAAAATTTGAGAATGAATATTGGCACAAAGTTCCACATCAATGTTAGATTCATATTTGCTTTATTAGTATTGTTGTTCTCAATTGTTGGGAAATATTAATTAGCACAGACTACTAGGGAAGTCATATGCTCAGCATCAGCATTCTTATATGAGTTTTTATTTCCACATAAAGAGTGACTGCAAGAAAAGGGATGTTTATTAAACACCTGTAACTTTGACTGGAAAGTGATAAAATCCAGCATATAAGTAATCAAAATTTTAGTCTATTCATAAACTTGTTCAAAAAGCTAGATTTGTTGTTCTAAAAACTATACATCCCCTTAAAGGAAGGGTTATCTTCCCCCTTATTTTAGATTTCACTTCTTGAAATTATATATTTTTTTATTCAAATTTAAATTTTATTTTAAAAAAACAGTACATCACAGTCCAAATAGTACAACATAAATAAGTAAAAATATATACAGTAATTCCTACATCTGAAAATCATTACTAGAGTAAACTACAACAAAACATAACTAAATAAATTGAACCAAAATGACAGAACACAGTGAAATAAACAAAAGTTCTGAGGTAACCCATGAGTTATTCCTTTTTAACTTATGCTTAAGTGTCAATGGGGCACATCCCAAATCAAAAGTAGGAGGGATATAGGAGTTGAAAGAATGCATAATACGGTTTAAAATTCTGTTTCGACCCACCAGTGCGGCTTTTGTAGATTGAGAACGATGAAGGGGCTCAATAATTAATGAGAGAGATTTAATAGCTTTGAAAATGAAACTAAAGAAAAAGTGTGATTTATCCAATAAGTTTACTAAAAAGAATTAAATGTTTCACGACGATGTACCCTCTAAGCAAGTTAAAAATTATCCGAAAAATTTCTGTTTATTATTTTGCACTGGATAAATTTATTCAAACACTAACACAAAGATTTAACGACCTTTTTCAAGTCGCAAACTTTGCATGCTTGAAAACAGAAAATATTGTTGCTTTTGAAGAAAAATGTTTGCTTTATATTCTTTTTACAAGTCATCATCATTCAGTTAATCCCTTTAATTTAAAAATTTAAAATTAATTTTTTGGGTATTTTGAAATAAACAAGGATGGTAGTTCCTTTTGTTTACCTTTTAACAAAAATATTTTTTCAAAAGTTTCCCCAAATAAAAGGAAAAATTTTTAAAAATATGGCCGTAGTGAGGGCAATTGACAAACGTTTCCCCAATAGGAGACTTTTAATAATATTTTTGAATCGGGCATACGAATTTAAAAAATTAAAAAAAATTATAATTTTTTTAAAAATTTTTTTTTTTAGGTTTTAAAATAAAAAAAGGTTAAAAAAAAATTTTTTTTTTAAAATTAAAATGTTTTTAAAAAAACGAACGCACCCCCCTTGAAAAATTATCCCCGGCCTTTTTGGGCACTGTATAATTTTGGGTCTTGATCTGTCGATCTTTGCACACCTTTCCTACCTCAAAAACTAGAAGGTCCCGACAATAAATGACTTCAGATTTGCAATCCAAAACGGCCGTGAGCCCGATAAGCAAAAAATTACCTTTTTTTTCGGCAACCCCTGGTTTTTAAACAAATACACTCCAATTTACAATATTGTATTGCTTATATTTAGTAAAAAACACCTCGAATGAATCTATTTTTTTCACCATTTAGATAACACAAGGTAATAAACCGGATATTCATTTAGGGTGCCTTTCACTAAAAAATTTGAAATAAGTTTTAAAAATATTTCTCAGTCAGCCAACCAATCAGTAACGTGAAGCGAAAAAGACGGACGGAGGTTACACTGCTATTCTTCTTTCTCTCACACACTTGTTCGCGCGGCCGTGGCAAGGCGGCCTCTAGCAGATGTATGCTCGAAGAATGTATCCTGTACTAAAGGGTCACTCAGCTGCTTGCTAAGCCTGACAATCTACCAAACTGGCAATTGCCGAGTAGCAACGACCTCAAGAAGTTGGCACTTGCCGAGTAGCAACGCCAAAGCAAGCGCCAAGCAACCATTTTCTATTTAATGGTGACAGCCTCCATTTTGCTTTTATCAGAAATTTTGCTAATTTAGTGTCTTTTAAAAAAAAAAAGTTAATTTAGATAATTTAAAATACCTTGCTTGTTATACAATAACTAAGTTCCAGGCTAAAACTTAAAGGACATAAATTAATAAATTTTAGTCATGGTGTATTTGGTTTTGGTTTGTTCCGTTAGGTAGTGTTGACACAAATGGTTTTAAGATCAGATGTAAGTTATTCACTAATAATTGGTTTAATTTGTTTATTTCTGTTAATTTAATAATTATACATATTTTTGGCAGTAAGAAATTAATACATTGCATTATCTGAGACTTTAGTTTGCATTAAATTGATTAAGTTGTTTCCTATTTAAAGAATAAACTTTATAAAATTAAAAGGCATGGAATCCAATAAAATATTTCCGCCTTATTATCAAGGATGGGTCCGTTGTTATTTACAGTGCATCGATCTGAAAAACATAAAAATAACAGATATAACGAGCACTTTTTGTTTAGTGAAATTCAAAAAGAGAAAATCCCAAGAAATGCATTTTTGCAAAGAAAAATGAAATAAAAATTCAAAAAACACTGTTTTTAGGTTAAGCAAAAGGCCAGATTGTGCGACGTTGTCGGATAAAAAAAAATAATTTAAATTTAGCTTTAAAGCATTATGGATTAAATGATAATACATAAATAACAAAAAAATAATACATTTTTAAATAAGGTAATGATTTGCAAGTGGGGTCGACCCTTTTTTAAATTAATATATTAGACTTTTTTTCATTAAGTTTGATGGCGCATTTATGATAAAAAAAAAAAATTTTAAATTGTTCAAAAATTCCTCTCCTTTTTACCAAATTTGGTATACAGGGGGTTTTTTGGGGCGCTGATTACGAACTGAAAAAAAATTTTTTAAAACGTTTTTTTACGAGATATTCATCATAATTAAAAAATCAAACAAACCCAAATTTTCACTATTTTCCCCCCTTCTTTTTGTACAGAATTCTTGATTATTACACTAAAGTGACAAAAATTTTAATAAACACCTTTTAAAACCCTTTTTTTTATTTATTTTACCCCTTTTTTCCCTTTAAAATTTGGAATTTTTCAAGTTAAAAGGGCGCAGCTACATTTTTTAAAAAAATAGGTATAATTTCCCAAACGTTGGGGTTAAAGGGGGGTTTTGCAATTAAATGGGAAAAAAAATTAAAATTAATATAAAAAAAAATTTTTTAAAAAAGGTGTTTGTAAAATTTTTTTAAATTTTTTAAAAAAACGTTTTTGCAAAAAAGGGGGAAAATGTAAAAAGGTTAGTTTGATTTTCAACTTTGATGATTAACTCAAAACAAAGTTGCCGAAAAAAAATTTTTTGAAAAAACAGCGCCCCAAAACCCCTTATACCAAATTTTTGGCCCCGGAAAGGGGCTTTGGGGGAAAATTAAACAATTTAACAAGGAAAACCTAACCAGAATAGGGAAAAGCTTGGAAGGGTTTTTTGGGAAAATTTTTTTCGGGCACCAGCGATTTTCATGAATTTTGCTTGGGGGTTTTTTTGGGCTGATCACGAACTAAAAAATTTTTTTTTCCCCCCTGGTTTATGAGTTATAAGGCTTCCAAGGGAACTAACCTCAAAATGAACATTTTTCCAAAATTCCTCCTTCTTGAAACTAATTACCACCAAAATGGAACATACACTTATTGGGCACTTATATAAGAAACAAATACACTAAAATTTACAAAAGTTTATTGCTTATTTTTAGTAAAAAACACCTCAAATAAATCCAGTTTTTTATATCTTGACAACTTAATTATAAATCAGGCAACCAGTTATACATCATATATGTTCTTAAAACGTACAGAAAAGTGGATTCATTTGAGATAATTTTTACTTAAAATAGACAATAAATTATTGTAAATTTTAGTGTATTGGTTTAATATATTAGTGCCTAATCAGTGTATGTTCCCATTTGCTGGTAATCAGTTTCAAGAAGGGAGAATTTTGAGGTTAGTTCACTTGGAGGCCTTATAACTCAAAAACCAGAGGTTGCCGGAAAAAACTAATTTTAGATTCGTGATCAGCGCCCCAAAAAACCCCTATATGCAAAAATTCATGAAAATCGGCGTGCTGTCCGTAAAGTAAAATTTTACCAAAACATCTGTCAACATTGCTTATTAAAGTGAGTAAATCATCTCTTTTTAATATATTCTTTCTCACTTTTTTTTTCAAGTATATTTTATATGGGAAATAAAGAGATTATTTTATTTTGTGATAATATGAGTGAAAAAATCATTTTTTCAGACCCCATGTGTTTTATTATGGTGTAACGAATAAATAAAAAAATAAAAGAAAATTATCAAAGAGCCCATATTACTTTCAAATTGAAATAAGTGAATGTATCTGTTGGATTGTTTTTTAACTTAACTGTATTTATCCTATTGCAGATGAATTGGCTGGATAAATCTAAATCTTAGGATACCTTTCAAAATTAAAGTAAATTTGGCAACATCCTATCTCAAACTCCGGTTTGTCTGAACCCAGGCTTATCTAGTAATTCACTATTGTTATGGAGTCTCCAATAGTACTTGAACAAGGATCTGCCAGTTTTCAGCTATTAAGATGGACGTTAGAATCAGAAGATTTTAACACAAAACAGGAAGTAATATTGAGGAGCAAGACTATGATGTGGTGATTCAAAACCTAAATACAGAGGATCAAAATATTAAGCTTCAGGTGCAGACTGAAAAAAGATAGAGGGACAACCAGTTGAGATGGAGAAGGATGTAAGGTGAGTATCTGATATATTTTGGGGTGTTACTTCCATTTCAAGTGGTCACCAACCTTTTCAAAATCAAAAACAATTGAGCCTAAATTTGCTTATGGGTAGAGGCAACATTATTCTAATTCATCCAGTTAAAGTATTTTATACCAAAATAATTTACACCAGTTTGTGTCCTTGTTAACCTAGTGTTGGTAGTTGGGAGGTATGTTATTTTTGCTATGTGTCCTATAGCTATCGATGTTGGCATGTGTTTTATATTGATCCATATGTTTGCCGATAAATAGGTTTACCATATAAGTACTGGAAGGATTGTAAAATTTGTTTCCCCCTATGGTTCTTGAAATATCTAATCAAAATGTTCCCCACTGTTTGTGTTTATAATGAAAATATGCGAAATTTGCGGGCTTCAAGATTTTACACCCTTGTATTTTTAAAATGTTGTGATCTACCAGAATAGCCTTTCTGAGCTACTGGTAGCTCATGATCGATGGGTAGATGACCACTGCTGTATATGATAGTAATATAATATTTATTTTTTGGTTAAAGCGATTCAAACAAGATGAACCGATATTAGTACAGATATGCCTTTAGTCAAGATCAAAGAGGAACCTGAAAGCGACACTTTGAAAATCCAGATTTTTTTTTTGTGTCCCAGTTAAAAAGGGAGAAGTTGAAATTAAAGGCGAAGATAATGACAGTGAAAACAGGTATGTGTTTTAAAAATGATTTATTAATTTTTGACATGTAGATGGTATGATGGTAATAAGTAACAAGTCATTTTAAAAACAAAACTTACTTCTCTGCTTAATAGACCGGATAAGTCTATAGTGAGCATGGATTTGCAGACAATAGTTTCAGGTCTTTAAGGTCAGTTAAGTAAAGACAAACTGGCAGAAAAAAAACTCAAATAATGAAGAATTTACTATAATAAACTGTATTCTTTATTACAAGCACCAAAAATTTGTCCAATAAAGCACCATTGCCAAAAAGTCTGCCAATATGATGTATCCTTTCTTATGGGTAGCCAACTTCGCAGAACAAGGAATTATTAAACTTTGTGGGCTCTATTTTTGAGAATACCTAATTGCTCTAAAATAAATGATATCCATAGTTACAGCAGATTTAAAAAGTTCAGATTCCTCTTTTCCCCCTTTTAATGTTTATTCTCTTTTGTATCCTAAAACTCTCCTAGAACTACTATTAACATTCTTGAATATATTCACAGCAAAGCCCTGTGCCTTATTAATTGGAACACTTTCACAAGACAGCTTTTTCTCTTGCTCACGAAAAGCTGTAGAGGATCTGCCACTCCTTGGAGGGATTTTTTACAGTTTTTACAATATTTCTCGTCTCTTAGCTCTCAATGGAACAATGTGGAGTGCTACTCTTATGCATCCTTTGCAGTCTATCTGAAGAGGCCCTAAACTTCCCACTTTTTAAGCGCTTTACCTCTAGAGAGTCTAGACTGCAGAACTCGCGGCAAGCAGAGTTTTCCTCTCTCCAAATTTTTAAGTCTCATGTTAATAAACTGCCTTTTATTTAAGGGATCCACCGTGTGTTGATACTTGGGGGAAAAAATCAATGTTTTCTTTCTTTTACGTTTTTTTTTTTTAATTAATGAATACATTTTTCTACAAAAATGATAAAAAGTCAATAAACTTTTTCTAAACTGTAATAAGGTTTTTTTATTGAAAAATTAAAAACATTGATTGAAGAAAATTAATATGCATATAGTGTTTACTAAAATAATATTTAATTTTGGTTCTGTTCAGTTTTGTTTACCAACAAAGGTTAAAAATTAAAAAATTATTAGTTGTCTATTGTGGCTAGTAAAGGAAAATTTCCGGAAATATATTGGGAAGCTTTGGAAATATTTGAAATTATTGGAAATATAAAAATAAAAACTCAAAACTAAAAAAACTAAACATTTAATAAAAGTTTATCATAGGTTATACCTTAAATGGTCAGATTTGGCCAGATAATAAGAGCATAGCTTGAGTGATTTTGAGAAACAAGTTAAATTTCTAGTATTGAAAACCAGGCAAAAAATATATGGCTCCCAAAAACTAAGTACGAATGGCATTTAGTAGGACAATTATGTGAATGAAACAAAGTTAAAAGCAAAATATTAATTAATCAACAATATAACTGAGTTAACAATGGACAACACGATTGAGAGAACTGTTAATTTACCAATTTTTTTTGCCAAGTCTTTTTCTTTGCTAATCAATAGCAAAATTTTTGATTTTTAACATTTTAAATGGGGTCATTGGGAAATTGTCATCCAAAAGTTAAAACGCAAAATACATTAATATAAATAAAAATTAAAGTATTAAAAATACAAAGAAAACAGTGAAATTTCTTAAAAAGTACCTACACACGAACATGAGACACAAGTTGTGCAACCTGATCAAGATGCATATCTTTATCGATATTATCCACACCTTAAATATTGTATTCATCATCAAAACCGTCTTCATGGGAGTGCAGTTAAACTTCTTTTAAAACAGCAGCCTTGACAAGTAATAATCGATGAATCATCGAGATCGAGATTTTATTATTCATAATCGTAATATACTTACTTTTTCGGAAGTTATTTTTCAGTGTGAAATTTGTACTGCACAAAAGTATAAGAAATATATAGAAATCGTTTTCTTATGGTTTAAAACGCATCCTTATTCTTTTCGATATTTCAAAATTTACAATATTTTTGTTGTTAGAAATTAAGCCTTCTGAAAAACCAAAGCGGTAATATTCAAAGGCTTCTAAGCATGTAGACGCTTTTTCTTACATTAAAACTAATTGACATCGATATAAACCAGTTAGATTAATTGTTTTTTCCTTGTGGATATCTATGCTGACATTAGCGCAATGGCGACAGCATTTCTTGAAACAGACCTACTTGAACACATTTATTTATACATAAGTAGTTTTTCATTGTAATTTTTTTAAATAATAAATTCGTTGACATTTATTGCTCTGTGGATACTTATATTGTTTGAAAAATGAACGTTTAGCCATTAAATTCGTAAATGTACATTGCGGAGTAAGTCAAGCTGTAAAAAATACTTTCCGAGAAACTACCAAATTTATATCATATTTTTTTTTTTTTAATTTTACTGCACATGTGTCATAAAGGTTTAAATCTGTGTTGTAGAATAATTCTCTTTAAATAAATGACATCTGGAACATTATTATACTTATCAGCAGCGTTTTAACAGGAGTCAAACACTTTTTTATATATTTTTTTAAATTTAAAGTTTTACCGAGTAGGATCCTGGACCTTGAGCCGAGAGGGTTTTTGCATGTATCATAGGCCCCACGCCGAGGCATTGGAGGCTGATAGACATCGTTATTTTCCATTTTGAATTCTTGGTATGGCATCCCTTAAGTGTAGCTTTTAGGAGGGGTGAATTTTCAAACGTTTAAATAATATCCATTCCCCTGGATCATAGGCCCCACTTTGATTCTTGTTTTATGACAACGTCGGAGGTCCTTAAAGTCGCGAACTCAGTAGTATACATACCAATATGGCGTCGTTTAAGGTCCGCCGTACTGACCGAAATGTGTAATTTTTCCACTGTGGACATGGATCATGGCCCCCACGCTGTTGTTTCGTGATCATTATTAATAATAAACTGATCATTGTTAATAATAAACTGTAGAACAAACATTACCTTTGGGGCATCGCCAAGTGATCGCCATAATGGGGCGTTCATTGCTAAAATGACATGTTTGCCAGATTATGGCGGCCACTTGACGATGCCCCAGAGGTATGGTGTTTTGAATTCTTTGTTCTACAGTTCATTAAACACAAAAATCACGAAAAACGTTAACAAAGATCACGAAACAACAGTCTGGGGCCCATGGTCCATGTCCACAGTGGAAAAATTACGCCTTTCAGTCAGTATGGGGAACCTTAAGTGACGCCATATTGGTATGGCATATTGAGTTCACTTGAGCTGGCGACAGCTCTTTGACGACTATAAATCAAGAGTCAAAGTGGGACTGATCAGGGCATGGATATTAATTACGCGTTTGAAAATTCACCCCCTCCAAAGCTACACTAGGGATGCCATGTACCAGAATTTAAAGGGGAAACTGTGTCTATCCTCTTTAAGCCATTTGTGGGGGAGATCTATAATCACAAGCCCTCTCGGCCATCAAATCTGTCTAGAATAGTGATTTATGTTATATGTGTTAAAAACCTATTTCACAAAAAAAAAATCGCTACTATTAAAAAAAAATCTGTATTATTAAGTTTTAAATATTTGCCCTTTTTAAAAATTACGATTTTTAAGTATAAACAACCCCATTCCATTTGGCAAGGGATAATGAAGATAAATTAGGCAATGTAGGTTTGTCTGTGCTACTATTATATTTGACGTTACGCCGTTATTTAAGATGGCTGTGTTTGACGTTCTTCATTTGTTACACGTGTAACCTGTTTTTGTTAACCCCACTTTTTTATTTATCTCACTTATTTGCTTTTATAATATCATAGACGTTCTGTGGTGTGGGTATCTGTTTTCTTAGAAGTCGTTGCTATTATTTTTGACAGATTCTTATTAAAATCAGGTGTTTTACTAGGGGATGGATAAGCTGTGAAATTGTAGTTCAGTAACTAAAGACCTGAGAAATTACCGAAAGCTCTAAATAAATCTGTACAGTTTTCATTTGTGGCACCAATTATTTTATCACGATTCTGACATTAGAATCCGCTGAAAATGGCACCCCCAATGTCCCAAAAATGAGTTTCCTGCAGATATCTGCCAAAATATGCGAAAGGTCACTATACCAACCACCCCTGCCCTGAAACTGGCGTTGCGTTAATTCTAGTCCCTGAGTTCGTTGGTGGGAACTTTATTCGGATGCATCCTTGAGCGGGCCGGAGTTACTTTGTTTCGTGTCAAAGTTGCATGTGTAAGTGAACTATGGGTCGGGACAACAGTCCAATGGTAAGTAGATTTTCTATTTTAAGTATAAAAAGTTTAATAATTTTCCGTAACAATTACTCATTAAGGGTATTGACCCTTCTTTCTTTTAAATTAAAGAAATTCTCAACAGTCCCCTGTTTTATGACAGGACAGGAGACTGTTCTGTGCTTCAGGGTACTGTTTTATTTGATCGATAATAATATTAAAAGTAATTCGGATAGTTTCAGGGATATGATATGATTTCATATGATAATATCAATATATGGTTTTTGTAGGTTATATTCCACAATGCCACCAAAAAACTAAAACAGGAAAAAAATAATAAAACAGAAACAAATCGAAGATACGAACAATTTAAAAATAATCCAAAGGAAAAAGAGGAAATTCATAAAGGAAAGTTAAAAATATCTGATGAGAAAAGAAAAGGACAAAAATAAGTTAAGGACATGAACCGTCTTGAACACAAAGCTGGAAAAGGATTTGGAAAAAACAACTAACCAAAACATAAAATATTGCGCCGCCTATCGTGCAAAAGAAAGTTCTGAGGTTATATTTATAATAGGTAATAAAACATTAATTAGTTATACTTGATAAACATGTGTTTTTTCTTTCTTGTAAATAGTCTTCTGTTGTAGTGTTTACAAAAAAATCATTTATAATTCACAAATTCCCATGGAGTACCTATATGTGTGAGCTTTCTAAAGAATAATATTTACTTTATTACTTCCCGTCGTTGTACTTACATTGTTTCTTAATTTTTGTGAAAAATATGCTTGAGATAATAATATACCGGGTGTTCCACTATGAGAGGTAGTCGGCTATATCTCAGAAACTACTAATAGTATAACTTTCGGGAAAAAAAATTTTAGATAAAAGCGACCAAGATAAATTGCTGGAAATTATTTTCAAGTCTGTGGGATGGCCGCTAGGGGGCGTAAGGGTGACGTCAAAACATAAAAATATACATTTCTCAAAAAAATATCAAATAAAGTGTGTCAATAAGTGGTACTATTTTAATCTTTAATGTTTTCTAAGCAAAGAAGCTTCAGGTGTAATTTTTGTCAGTTCTAAAATAAAGTGGTGGGGAAAGGTTAAAGTTTAATTTAGAAAAGTGCTAATAACTTCGGTTTGCTTTAACCGAATTTAGTGAACTTGGTCTCGTTTAAAAGAGCATTTTAAACATTATTTTCAGGTGTATAAACTATTGCCACACTTATCTCACAAACGCCGCTAGAGGGCGTCAAGGTAAAAACTAACTTATTTTACGAAATTTTTTGAAAAATTTAAATACAATGATATATACCTTTTTACATATTTATATAGAGAAAAAATCCCAACAAAACGGCAAAAACCGCAATTTAATATCTCTCTTTTTAAACCGAATATATTAGCAAAAATATAAATACGACATAGAGACGTAACGCTTTTAACGAAAAAATGTTTTCTACTTTCCCCTTTTTTTTTGGGAAAAAATTAAAATTTAAAAATTTTTTACAAAATCTAATGACATACAATAATTTTTACTTATTTTAACCCATTTGATATTAAACAACATTAGATAATTACCAACCTAAAACTGTAATAACCCCAAAAAACGGGGCCTTATTAAGTTAATTTTTTAAAAAAAAAAAGGGTGCTAAAATGTCAAAAAACCAACAATTTTTATTTCAAAATTTTTTTTGGTTGTGCTATTGTGTTCTTTAAAAATGCCTTATTGCTTAAAGAAGCGTTTTAAATTTTGCATTTAGTTTGTTTGCAAACTGCGACAAAGCTGCGGGGGTATGCATTGAGATATCCTCAGAGAGGGGTAAGGCACCCCCAGAGAAAGTCCCCTTGTTTAGCAAATCGCCGGCCCGGAAAGTGTTCTTCGCCCCTTAAAACGCCGACGGCGTAGAACTGAGGAAAATGTCATCAACGTTTTAGCGTAAAAGAGAGAACCTCAAGCAACAAAGGTTTTTTTTAAAAAAAAAAAACAACAACATTAAAAAACCCCAAACCTTTTAATTTTAAAAAATTGGGGGTGGTCCCTTTTAGGTTTTTTTGAAAACAAAAAGGGTGTTAAAAAAAAAACCCCAAAATTTTTTTTAAAATATTTTTTTTTTTTTTTTAAAATAAAAATTTTGGGGAAATTTTTAACACCCTTTTTTTAAAACGATGGGGCCCCCCAATTAAAAGTTATAAGTTTTTAATTTTTCTAATGTTATTTAATATCGTTAAATTTCAAATAAGAAAAAAACAGCAGTATGTCTTTAAAAATTTTTTAAAATTTTAAAATTTTAAATTTTTCCAAAAAATCGGTCAAGTAGAAAACATTTATCTTAAATGCATTCCCCTTCTTTTTTTTTTTGCAAAAAATTTTGGTTTTAAAAAAGGGTTTTTGCGGTTTTCCCTTTTGTTAAATTTTTTTTTTTTAAAAATTTTTAAAAAGGTATATATCAATATTTAAATTTTTTAAAAAATTTCAAAAAAAGTTGTTTTTCCCTTTTTCCCCCCGCGGCGGGGTTTTAATTTAAATTGTTTTTTTCCAAAAAAAGTTTAAAAAATTCCCTTTTAAAAAAAATTCTAAATTCGGGGTTAAAAAAAACCCCCAAATTTAAAATTTTTAAATTAAAAAACCTTTCCCCCCCCTTTTTTTTAAAGCAAAAATTTTAAACTTTTTTTTTAAAAAAAATTTAAAAAAAAAGAAAAAAAAATTTAAAATTATTGACCACTTTTTTTTATTTTTTTGAAAAAAATTTTTTTTTTTGGGTTTCCCCCCCCCCAAACTTGAAAATAATTTCCCCAAATTTTTTTGGGCCATCTAAAAAAAATTTTTTTGAAAATTTATACATTTTAATTTTTTGGGAAAAACCTACCCCTTTAATGGGAAAAAAAAAAGGTTTTTTTGGCCCCCGTTCATTAATCGTTTTTTAAAAACCCTTTTTTGTTAAATAGCTTATAGTATGTTATAATTGTTTTTTTTAAAAAATCTAAAAGGGGTAAAGGGATTAAGGCCTTAGAACCCAGTCTCTCCTCCGTGGGGTATTATGTGTTATTAAATT
>JAHBCN010021810.1:0-13895 GCA_019359885.1 Listronotus oregonensis | reverse complement strand
GGGGGTTGTTCACTCACGACGCCTGCATTGGTAAGCCGTAAAAAAGGTTACCAAACAGTGGGTATTTCCATGCTTGGTTTGCATAAAATATTATTATTGTTCTCGTAAAGACAACTTTCTTAGCTTTTTTAATTGGGTTCCTTGAGAACATCCTGTGCTTCTGATCACTTGATGACATGTTTTTTGGACCAAACATGCTCAGCGATCCTTGATTTTGATGTTTCGCCCCTCTGTGTGTGTGTTCCGCAATTCTACATTCACATGGTACCTGGTAGATACACCCTTTCTCCTGTTTTGATGAATAAGGTTTTGTTTTTGTTAAAATGCTTCTTAGTGTTGATCCAAACTTAAAAATCGTTTTGACTCTATTCTGCTTTTCTATTTGCCTATTCTATTCAGACTTTTCTTTTCTATATGGAATCCTTAAGCGAGAGAGATAGTATCTTGCTCAGGTGGTGTCCTGGTTTCACATTTTAATTTTTTATAATCTTATTTAGGCAGTTATCAATATAACAATTCTAGATGTAGATCCATCTTAATGTTGTCCAATTAGACACCAGGGGTTGCTTAGTTACTGCATAATGTAGTTGCTCTTTAAGTAACTTTTTTATTATTTCTAGTTTGGTTGCTTCAGAATGGTTTGAATGTAAATTAAGGTACGGTCCCGTGGGTGTTGGTTTCCTATGTTATACCGATGTGTTAATTATTCTATTATGCCTACTGGCTAGAACGTCTATAAAAGGTAAACATCCATTCTTCTCTTTTTTCCATCAAGAATTTAATGAAGTTATTAATTGAACTAAGATTATTATGGAAAGAATCTAGCTGTCTATCGATTCCTTTCCTGATTATAAAAGTATCGTCAATATATTGAAGCCAGATTTTGGGTTTGACGATCGATTTGTTGATAGCATTAGTTTTATACCATTCTATGTTTATATTTGATCTTACCCAAGAGAGTGGGTTCCCTATAAGTAGATCATCTTCCTGGGCATAGAACTTATATTTAACCTGCATTATGCAGACATTACATAAAGTACTTTCTACAAATGTAGTGACAACTCTTAATCTGGCCTCAACGATGTCTAACGATTCCTTCAAAGGCATATTGGTATATAGCCTTTAATGTCAAAGATGATAAAATTCTCTGAGGGGTCCTAATTCTATGTTTTTAACTATGTCTTCAAAGTGTCTAAAGTTCTTTACAAAAGAAAATGTTTTCGTTAAGCTAATGGTTGGACAGTTTAAACGAGAAATCTACTCAAATTGCTGTTTGCCGAATATCTTGAACTTGTGAAGGCACATTATTATTATCAGAAGGCATAATGAATTAACAGCCATATCTGTATATAGGAAACCAACACACACGGGACAGTACCTTTATTTTCAATGAAACTATTTTAACGCAACCAAACTAGGGGTAATAAAAACGTTAAATAAAAAAGCAGCTACATTCTGTAAAAACCAAGCAAGCCTTGGTGTTGAATTAGCAACACTAAGATGGATGGATGTACTTCGAAATAGTTATACTGAAAACTCTGTAAATAAGGTTATAGAAAATTGGAATGTGGAACCAATATTATGAGCACCTGAGCAAGATACTCTCTCTTAACGAGCCCATATGTAAAAGAAAAATACAAAAAAATTAGACGAATAGCAAAGCTGTATGGCATCAAAACGGTTTTTAAGTCTGAATTATCACTAAGAAGCATCTTAGCGAAACCAAAATCTAATTCATGTAAACAGGAGAAAGGATGTATCTACCAGGTACCTACTATGTGAATGTGGATGGCCGTTCATTGGAGAACAGCACAAACAGAGAGACAAAACATCAAAATTAGGGATCGCTGACCATGTGTGGTCCAAACAGCATGTCATCCTGTGGTCAAAAGCACGGTTGTTTACAAGGAACACTATTGAAAAAAGTGCAAGTTTAAGAAACCTGTATTCATCAAGAATAATAATAACAATTTTAGCAAACCATATGTGGAAACCACTCTTACCACGCACCAATCCTGTGTGAACAACCTTACGCTTAACAGCACCCAACCTCGCGAATGCTCTACCCTTGTAATAAGACTAGTAGCTTTAGGACGGAAAGAGAACTGCTTAAAACGTTGTGTAAATAATTTATATTTAATAAAGAGAATGGAAGTTCCAAATTTTTCGTATTATGTTATCTTTTCCTCTCTTTAACTCTTACACACATTAAGTCAAGAAATTCTAATAGAAGCTTAAGGTTATTATTTTAAAAATATTACAATAAATTTTAAAACTATATTAAAAATATTTACTTTTTCAATAGCCTTTAGTATAGCCTTAAATTTTATCACTTGTGGCTAAATAATTGATATAAATCAAATTTTTATTATTATTTTTTAATTTCTTGCACCTGAAGATAATATTTCTGTCAAAAACGCAAATAAAACTTTATTTTATTTAACTTAATTCAATTAATAATTCAGGATATTGATAACTTTTTAAAAGGTAAATTATGTGTTTTTAAATATTGTTTTTACTGTAGATCTACAAAAAAAACTTACTATATATATTTACTAAAAGTTCTGCTTAAATTTCTAAATGTGTTTTGGATAATCGCTTTAAAAAGTAAAAGTCACATGCTGCTAATTATTAACCTTTCCTATATTACTAAGCACCAAAAAATAAAAAATTGTGACAACGTACTCTAAGAGACGTTTTCAATGATCCGCTATTAATGAAATACGCATGAAAAATTTTATTTCCCCAGTTTTATATGAAGGAAATATATAAAAAAAGATTTTATTAAATAACTCACATTCCTTCTTTCAAATAGCTAGCTAATAAAATTTTATTGGTATTATTAGTGTATAAAACCTATGTTTTAAGAATGCAAAAATTGCTGCACTTGGGTTTTTTTTTAATTTAATATTTAAAATTGACTCACCTAAAAATTAAAAAAAAATATCATGTTTTTAAAAGTTAATATTATTTGGGAATAATATTTACTTTTTGATCGGTTAAAATATAAGTATTTATAAATTATATAATTTTATATTCCTACATGCTTTGCATTTAGTTTTCTCCTTAGCAGTCCACATTGTATCCTGCAGCCTTTTAAGAAAGCTATATTAACAGGAACTGCAGCTTATATTCACATTTTTATTGCTTATATTTGTAGACCAACTTAAAACTCTATAAATTATTTTGTATTTGATTTTGTTTTTTGGTATGTTACAAAGTTCTCACAATCAATAAACTTTTGAGCTGATAGCAACAAAAAAAGATTACCAGCTTATGCTTATGCTTCCATAAATTTAATTTGCCTTTATAACAGTAAAATACAAATAATAAAACAAATAAAATGATTACCTAATTAAAAGCTATTTTAATTAAAAAAAGCATCAACTTAAAATTAATTTTAAAAAATGATGACATTCAAATTTAGAAAATCTTTTGCGTCATCAACTACCCTGAATATATTTATTTAAATGTAACTTAATTACTGAAATATTCTTCAAATATAGTCTGCAAATGTCATCATCAGTGTCACCAGACAGCTGAAAATGAGGTCTTCTTACGTAAACAAAAACAAGAATACGTGTGGCGTAGAAGGTTTATTTCTTTTAAATAAAAAAACTTTATTAAAACAAAATTTTGATGAAGCACCAAATTTAAAATACTGCATGTGAAAAATCTAATGACACACGAAGCTGACTTTACTAAGGGGTAAGCATTTTTAATTTTTTAACCTAAGATGGCTACATTATTGGGCATTCTTTTAAGTATACATTCTTTTAAATAAAAAATGTACCTATAAACTAATAATAATTCGGGTTAATTTTATTTAATGGTTTTTTTATAATAACTAATTATAAAGTTAACGTATTAAGTACAAAAAAAATACTTCATGTTTTTTAGTTTCTTTTTATCCGTGTAGGAAACTTAAATCGAAGGACACAATTTATTTACTTTCACCTCTTTACTAAGGCACCTAAATACAAAATCTTAAATTCAAAATACCTTTGAGGGTCTATTTTAAGGATAAATTATTTAAAAAAATACGCAAACATTTCATATTACTTTTGTTCTTTTATAAATTAAAATTATAAAAAATTATTTCTACGTTTTGGAGTCTATAGGAAAAAAAAGCGTATACAATTTTTTACTGACAATAAAGTTGACCCTTTGGACATATTTTGCCTTTTACCACAGAAGCTTTTAAGAGGTCAGGCTTATTACACACTGCATCCCGAAAACACAGAAAAAATACAAAATATGTTAAAATATTTGAAAATCCTACTAATTATTATCTTTGCATCGAAAACATAACATTTTTTTCGTACGAAAGTTAATCATGTGAAATGTAAGAATTTTGGGTTTTTTTACTGATCGTATAGAGTATGAACTAATTCCACAAATCGTGGATCTACTGGGCTTAATGATGCAAAGAAATATTATTGTGCGATCAGAAATAGAATTAAGTAAGTAAGTCCCAAGGCCATGTAATGAAAGAAGAAATCCACGTTTTTCTCTTAAAAAAATAAATTTAACACTCGAAGTTTTCATGTAAGGTGCCATTACTTCAAGCTCTAGGCTGTTCTTGGTTAGTTAAGAGCTAACAGATAACATTACCGCACATCATTAGGTTAATGAAATTGTAAAACCGAATCTTATAATATACTCGAGATACGATTAATTTGAAGTTGAGAATATACTGGTTCGCTTCCACTACTACCTTACCAGATTTTTTGTGCTCTATGCTCTTTTAGGGTGCCATGCCAAGGTCGGTCTTTAAGTAGATTTCATAAACATAACATGGGCTCCTCCTTGTATCTTGCTGGCTTTAGCTTTTCTTCGCTGGGCAGACCTGAATTTGTTTAGCGTCTCATATTGATACTACACATGCTCAGGTATTTTTGCCCCTTTCACACAGAACCTGCATAGGTTATCTTGTACCAGAATAACTTTTTGCATGTGTCTTTTTAGCACCATTGTGTCCCATGTTGTTTTACGGATATCTGTTATTTTTACCTGAAATACTGTAGCATATTATTCAAAAATGCCTCAACCGGCATTTCCATCCTCTGTTGATATTGAAGATCTTCTAATTTTTCCCGAATAAATCATATAAGTGATATAAAGAATTATAATTTTATACAGGTCCCTTTAAACATTGGGCTATGGTAGCCTGAAATACGATACCACAAGAAGGTGCAAGAATATCAGAACAATGGCTAAAAGGACTAATAATGTGCAACACATTATGGTTCATCAGCACAACATTAAAAAATAAAATTTATTAGGCTACCTTTTATTTATATGCTTATGACCAAAGTTTTCGCAGTTTAAGATTTAAAACATAAGCCACAAAAAACAAAACGATATTTGGAGGTTATACGGCCGAGTGATGATCGCGTTGTTAAATTTAACAATGGACTTAGCAATTGTTAAAAGTTAACAATGGTTTAGAATGTTTAACAAAACGTCATTATCGGTGTTTCAATGATTTTAGTAGGCAACCTGTCAAAATCTGACATTTTGTTAAACATTCTAAACCGTTGTTAACTTTTAACAATTGCTAAGTCCATTGCTAAATTTAACAACGCGATCATCACTCGGCCGTTAATATTTTATAATTATTTATAGTGTAATATTTTCATAACGCAAACAGATATGATTATTATTTTATGCATAATGTTAATATCAAGTTGGACTAGTAATAGTTCTCATAAATAAAAAAATACTTTTACAGATAGGTTAGGTAAAATTAAAATACTACTTTTTAAAGTTTTTGCTGTTGGGAAGAAAACCTCCAATCGGATTATTTCTATAACCAACTTATTTGCGATTAATTAAAAAAAAAAGCTAACACAAGTTTTAATAGGTCAGTTCTTATTGCGTCATCTGCCTTTATAGTTTACAAAGTTTAATGTTAGTAAATAATAAATACGTAACAAAGCCATAGGTAACATAATGTTTGGTAAAATAAGCTTAAATTTTAACTATCCTTGTTTAATGAGTGCTTTTAAAATTTTAAATTTTGTGTGTTGAGTTTAAGATTTATTATTAAAACTTTTTCTAATATAAAGGGATACAAAATTTAAAACTATTATACTGTGTAATATTTAAACTAAAATATTTAATGCTGCCATTATTTTATGGCCATTAAAACTTTTTACCCAGCTGTATCATAATTAGAAATCTGATAACCAAACTATATATGCATATTATGTATTATCTTATTTTATTGTAATTTAAGGTGCATTACAAATTTCATATTATTTCTTTTATGCTAAATGTGAATGTGAATAGTGTGAAAAATATTTTTAAAAAAATATTGTTTTGTTTTAAAAAAAATCTATTAAAATTAAGTTTACAAGCAGTATGTTATATACTATTATTTTTATAGTGACTTATTCCTAATTTATTACTTTTTTTAATATTAAATAGTTTTTTAAATTAAGAGTTAAATAAAATCAATTGTGGAAGTTTTTTCCCACAACACAAACATGTATTTACCTATATTTTATTTGAGAAAACTAAAGGACAAATCTTTTTACCATAACAGCATTTAATATGGTACACAAAATAACACTTTTTAAACTTTTACGGTTTTTTATCATTGAACACTGGACTGTCCATGAAGGCTGAGGCCTAAGACTTTTGGGTCCCGTTATCTCGAAAACTATCGATTTAAAAAAAATAAAAAAATTTGTAGACTACAAGGCGATCTTTATTTTTTGTCTAAACAAAAATCCTCAATTCGCATATTTTGGCAGATATTAGCGGGAAATCCTTTTTTCGGGCCTTGAGGGGCATTTTTAGCCCTTTCCTACCTGTTAATGTTGATAAACTTTTTTTCGCTCGACAGCATCCCAGAATTGCGCCACAAGAAAAAACTGTACAGATTTATTTACAGCTTTGTCCTTTCATTAACTGGACTATAATTAATAATTTGTTATTTTAAAGTTTAGTCTAAGAATTATTTTAATTTTTGTTGGTAATTCATTTAATTTCTTTTTTTTTTCCTTTTCTCGCCCCTTGATTTATGGATTATGTTACGCTATTGAAAACGATACCCTTTATCAGCCCTCTCTTTTATTACCAATTGCATTGCGAGTTATATAAGTTCTTCAAGGGAAAAGCAAACACGAGTTCCAACACGTGAGTTCTGATTACGTGGACTGTTTAAATTTGTATACAGCTGAAAATAATGGACACGTAACAAAGCCCTTGGTAGAATAATATATGTTAACAGAGGAAAAACTTTAAACTTTAAACAAAGCTGGTTTAATGAGTGTTGAATTCTATGGAAGCTTTTTATAATGAGGTCTTTGGATTTAAAATGGCGTGCTAGAGTTTTTGTTTCTTTATAAGTAGGTAGAGGACAGGTCTTGTAATATTAATTCTTTTTCTACCGGGGTAGGAAAATATTGTTTTAATTTTCTGGTATTTTAAATGAAGTATTTTAAACTTAAATACTTATTGCTTTTAGGTTATCAAAACGAATAATTAACTTAACAATACACACGTAAAGAATTTATTATAAAATTATCTTTTTAGAAAATGCCATAATGAATATTTTATTGAGGTAGGTCCCACGGACTATGCAAATTATTGAGAAGAGAGGTTATTTTAGCTTTGTTTGATAAAAATGTTATAAATGAAAGAGCTTTGTATTTTGTGTGAATTTTGTTTAATATTTAAAATCCTACCAGGGTGCTTTCGGCAATTCAACCGTTATTTATTGGATAAAAAAATTCAGTCCATACGTATGATAAAATTATACAATAATAAACAGTAATATATTTCACACAATCCTTGAAAATAAAAATTTAAAAAAAGGGGTTTAAAAAAATTTTTTCTTTTACGCTACTATTTTTTTTAAAAAAAACCAAAAGCAGGGGAAAATTCCTCAAATGCCCCCAAATTTTCCCTATTTTTTTTAAGGAAAAACATCATCAAAATTAAACCCAAAACAGTTTTAAAAAACCTCATTTTAACAACAATTTTATTTAAAATTTAAAAATTTTTTCGGATTTTTAAATTTAAAAAAACAATTAAAAAAAAAAAATTAAGGTAAAAAAATTAAAAATTTCCCCGCATTTGTTGTTTAATATTCTATTTTTAAAACAGTAAAACATCTAAAAAATTATTTTTTTTTAAATAAAATTTTTTTTTAACATTAAAATTAAATGAAAAGTTTGATGACTTCCCCAAAAAATTAAAAAAAAAAGTTTTTTTCTTTTATTATATTTAATATAAAAAAAAATAAATGTACACCCCCCCAATTTGGTTTAAAAATTAAATTTCTTTATAAATCAGCGGGGGGCTCTCTCATTCTTTTATAAAAAAATTTAGAAAAAAAAATTTATATACTAAAAAAAATGTTATTTAACACTTTTTTTATTTAAAAAATATAAAATGGGTTAAAAAAATAATGACAAAAAATTTAATTTTTTAAAAAAAAATGACAAAATAAATAAATTTTAAATAAAATTACATATTTTAATAACATCCAATTATTTATTTCATTTTATTTCAAAATTATTTTTAAAAATTTTAAATTTTTAAAAAACCCAGTCATTTAAATTTTTAAAAATTTTCAGTTTAAATTCTTATTTACTAGCCACTCATTTCTAAATGAAAAGAAACATTCCTATCTTATTTTGTTTATATAAGTTAAATTAGTATAGAAATGAAAATTCTTTCCCTCTTTGAAAAAAACTTTAAGTAATATAGTTCAATTTTGCTGCCCTTTTTTATAGTGTCGCTTCTCGCACGTGTCTGTAAAATACCCCATGGCCCCAATTCACATACGTACTGGGCACCACTGTGCACCGACTGTCGATTTGAACAATCGATCCTAAGTTCCATTGAAAATGTGGTCCACTGTTTAATTCACACATTAGTCTAGGCCCCAGACTGTGCTCTGACTGTGTTGCTTCAAACCCTCTAAAAAAGCGTTTCTCGGAGTTACGGTCCGACACGTGGGAGCCGGGGGATGCTAACCTCTCTAGTGGGGAACCCTTATGGGGAGGCAAGGGCGCCCCCGTCCTGTTTCGGAAAAGCGCTCGTTCATTTTCGGGTGTCGTTTTTTGCCGCTGGTATTCCCCCTTCATTAAAAGTCTAACCCTTTTTTTATTCCGTGTTAGGAAATTCTCGATGTTACAGTATTCAAAAAATCCCCCTTAAATTTGAAAGGAATTTTTGATAATTTTTTTTGAAGAACATGAATGTTTTAATTTACAAAATAAGATTGATAATAATCAAAGATAATATATGGAAAGACATCCCAAATATTGTTCTTTTGAAGAATGTAAAAATAAATGGGCGTTGCGGGTGCTCTACACCAGAAGAGCTCTGAGCCGCAAAAAACAGGTGAGTGCCAAGCTGCAAAAAACGAAAAATGGAGGTTTGAGATCAGAGGGAAATTTTCCCCAGAAGCACATCAAGAGCGAAAATAGTATCTAAATTTTTGTAACATTTGAAAGTAGCAAAGTTTCTTGTCGTTGAAAAAATCGAAATTGTTTGCAGAAATCCCTTGTTTACAAAGATTTATAGTTTTTCTTTGTTAACGTATTGTGCTATGCCAACATAAAACACACACACAAACATTGTCTTTTATATAAAATACTTTTTAAATAAATAATTAAAATTTTACCACCCGTCTAAAATAAGGGGAGGGGTTAAATTTAAAATATGAAGTATATTGTTTTCTAGGTTTTAGTTTTAAAAAAACCCAACATTATTAGTTTTGATATAACATTATTTAACCGAGTAACCTATCCCTTTTTAAAAAATTAATAATAAGTAATGTGGAAGTACTGATTCAATTTGCAGCGGTTTTTTCCGGGACTGATTTAATAAATTTAAAAAATTTAAAATTTAAACATAAATAAAATCTTTTTGTTACAGAACCTGTTCCCAAATTTACCCGGATACGTCAGAAACTGAAGCAGATGATGAGGTATAAAAATCGGGTTCCCCCAACCCTCCCCCATCTCCCCCCTTTGTGGTCCCAACAATATCTTCAAAAAGGAACCCCCTGGGGATACTCTCACCATCTTCTCCCTTCGCGGCCCCCAACAGTATCTTCAAAAAAAGCGAAAGGCAATTCTACCTCTCTCAGCCCGCTTTGGCTGATGCTTTGACAAATTTTATCAAAGTTAGAACACAATCCGTCGATTCTAATTCGTCAATACCTACCAAGAAAGCTATTTACTTTCTTTGAAGGTATAAACAAAGTTTTTCTAAAAATTCGGAGATTTGATCAGGCGGAAATAAACGAGATATATTTAACCTCGTGAACAGCAAAGAAATCTTCTGAAGAAAAAAGCAATATATCCACCATTGTTTTCTCCGAACTCCACAGATGGGGGAAAACCAAAGTTTCAAAATTTTCCCCCTTCTCCAGATCCGCTATACAGATTCCCAACACCGTTCTCACCCCACTGGGGGTCCCAATCGAATTGAAAAAAGTTCTCAAACTTCATGGGTGGGGGGCGTCAATGGCTACAAAATCTTCCTTCTACAGATACCGGCTACAGAGTCCGAATACAATCTCCGTCACTGCAAAGTTAAAAAAAACCCTGAAGATAGATATTGAAACGTAAAATTTTCTATTTTTAAATCTGTTAAACATGAATTCCATTTCTTATAAAACCAAAAATATTTTAATTTTTTTTATTATGTTTTAAAGAAAAACCAATAAAGCTTCAAAAGAATAAAAGTTTTCTATTAAATGTAATATTTATTAACCCAATCAATTTTCCCGATATGTTCAAATAATAAAAAAAATATAAATATCAAAATACTCTGTTTTTTTAGGTATACCTCTTCTTACTACCCCCAACTGCCATGGTGCCTGTAGTTTTTTAAATAATTACAGAATGTATTTCACCTATAGCTACTTAAACGTTTCCACCCAAACGACGTGTCCCCTTAGTGGAGGGTGAAGTAGAGCTTTTTTATATCCAGGCGGGCCCTGATTTATTCTCAGACCCTGTCATTTTTAAAAATAATTTGTAAAATACATGGCCAAAAAAATTTTTTATCGGGTTTTCGGTTCCTTGAGTCACCACAGATTCTGAATTTTGAATCAGGATGCCAAATCATTTCAACCGTCGAGCCCTTGACGTTAAAAATTAAAAATTCGTTTTCATTATCTTTGCTGGGGCTTCCTGGATAAGGTCTTAAAAAGATTTTTTTTTTAAGGGAAAAAAAACATCTCCTAAATATCACGAATGGCACAATATAAATCTGAATTAGGTTATGTTCTTGGTGACATGAAGATTATTTTTCAATGTTTTTCCTAGATTTGATTGAAAATATATCACTCGTTTTTGCCATAACCTCCAACATCAACAATAATGAATTAAAATTTAAAGCGTCTAAAAATTCATGAGAACAACAGAGAATGTCTTTTGTAGTTTAGAATGGGAGATCCTATTTTTGGGAGCCTGGTTTTGGGTTTGCTTACCGTCAACTGCCAATGCAGTTGGGGGCTCCACATTGCCGGGGAGTCATCAGCTATTTTTTCCATCTTCTGTGGCTCAGGCATTTCTGTTTGCAGAACTCTCATTGCATCACAAGTGGAAACTAATTCATTGAAACGGGAAGGGGCATTTTTAGCTCATTCTAGACGTATGGAAGTACCCTGATGCTAAGTAACGAAAATATATTAATTGTTTAATCTTGTATATTAATAATGAAAAACAACCTCAAGTTAATGCTAATCTTTCCTCTGCGGATATAGATTTTCCCTCCCTTTTGTTCTGTTTTGTATGTCTGGTTTACAAGTTTCAGCAGTTTGCCCAAATTTCAAGAATTTTTTTTGAAAGTATCGAACAAATTCTGAATCATCTTGAGTCAGAAATGCTGTGAAATTCTCTTCTTCCTCCTAGCTCTCCATAAACGATTAATCAAAATCTTCCTCTCTTTTTCACCTCTTCCGTTAATACTAGATACCTCCATGCTATAACTACGTCTCCTCTCTTCGATCCATGATACAAACTAACCAACTGGGCCCCTTCATGAATGGTGGGGAATATGCACAACACAGCCAGTCGTTTCCGGTACGACACAGTTGACGCACAATTTCCGTATGTAAACCCCCTTTAAAATCCAACCTTTTAAGCTACTTTCTATTTTTTTGTTTTCTTTTAAAACAGAAAGAACTTTTTTCTAGTACGGCCCCAAATCTATTTTGGGAAAAAAACCCCGCCCTTGGGTGAAAAACCACCCGAGGGCAAACCACGGAATGGATCAGAAAAAACCCAAAAATACGGGGAAACCCCCAGAAAAAAAGGGGGAAAAAAACTTCATGAGGCCCACCCCAAAAAAACGAAGGAAGACCTACTCAGCCCCAAAAAAGGGGAAAAAACTTTGCATAACGGGGGTTCCCAACTGAGCATGATAACCTAAGGGGGACACCTCCCAAGAAAACCAAAACAATGGGGCCCCCAAATTGCAAATTGGGGCAGGAGGAAGAAACAGCCTACCCTACCCCGTCCCAAGTAAAAAATTGAATACAAAAACCCCGAAAAATTTTTGGGCAAAGGGGAAAAGAGTCCAACAATATATCAATCAAATTGGGGTTTTTAAAACTTTAAAGGAAAAGTTTAAGGGGGGGTTTTATATAAAGACAAAAGGGAGAGGGGGGCATAAAGCCCATAAGGCTGCCTGCCCCCGGGGTATTAAAAAAGACAGGAAAAAAGAAGAAGAACTTTATATTTAAACAAATGGGTAGCAACCAAATGCTACTTTTTTTTTTTTATTTTGAAAGGGGTTTGGGTGCTGGGAAAAAAAAAAATTTTTAAATTTTAAAAATTAAAAAAGAGTTTAAAAAAAAAAAAAAATTTTTAAAAAAACAGTAATTTCAAAAAAAAAATAAAAAAAAAAATAATATATTACAGAAGGAACAAGAATAAAAGGGGGGATTATAAAAAGACAATGTGAGTTGGGCCAAAAAACCCCGAGGCTGTGCTGCCTCCCGGGTTAATCCCCAAACAGGGGAAAAAGGAAAAAAGAAAAAAATCTATATTTAAACCCCAAAAAGGTAGCAACCAAACCTTCTTTTTTTTTTTTAAAATTTTGAAATGGGGAAAATGGGGGCTATTAAAAATTTAAAATTTAAATTAAATTTTTTAAAAAATTTAAAAATTAGGGGTTTTAAAAAAAAAAATTTTTTTAAAAAAATAATTTCAAAAAAAAAAAAATAAAAAAAAAAGGATTTTACTAAAAAAAATACTATTTTTTTTAAATAATGTATTTTCAATGGTCAATTTTTTTAAAAAAATTTAAATATTTGTCATTATTTTTCCCACCCCCAAAAATTTAAAAAATAAAAAAAGTAAAAAAAAAACAAAATTTTTTTTAAAATTTAAAACTTTTTTTTAAAAAATAGGTTGGGAAGAAAAATCCCTTGAAACCCTTATCATCCCTGACGCGGGGGTGGCTTATAAAAAAATTTTTTTTTAAAATTTTAAATAATTGCGGGCAGTAAATTTTTTTTAAATATTTTTTAATATAATAAATAGCAATCAAAATTTTTTTTTTTAATTGAGGGGAAATCATCAAAAAATTTCATACAATTCTTTCATTTCAAAACGAACCACCCCCAAAAATATTTTTAAAAAAAAACTCCCAATAAAACAAAAAAAACAGTTTAATATACAGGGGGGAATTTAATTTCGTATTTGATAAAATTTTATCCCCGGCGCCTCCCAACCTCCAGGGGTTAACCTCCTTTGATATGTCAAATGGCAACCCCCATAGTGTGAAAAATTGTAAGCGGCATGAAATTTTATCCCCAAAGTACTAAAAACTTTAAATCGATGGGGGGCGACTTAAAAATAAAAATGTTTTTTTAATTAGTTTTTTTGTGTTCAAATAATTTATTTTTTTAAAAA
>JAHBCN010021809.1:0-13958 GCA_019359885.1 Listronotus oregonensis | reverse complement strand
TAAAACTAACAACTTTTGGTGGCAAGTCGGCTACGGTTGTCAAGATAAAAAATCATAAAACTAAATTTTAAGAAATTTTAAATAAAAATACTTTTAGAATTTCCTGACTTTTTAATCCAAAATGTCTTAAAATTTAGTTTAATTATATAAATTTAGTTTATATATGAATGCCAAAGAAAACATACTGAAATAAAAAATATATACTTCCTAAGCAGAATACTTTAAACCCAAAAACGTTAAGAACCAAACAAATTAATATCAAATAATTTCCTAAACATTGATTTTAGGGTCTGCACCTGCATTTTAAAAAGGCTTAGAAAGAGCAATGCCTGGTAAAATGTTTTCATAGAAAAAAAATCTTTTAATTGCAATTTACATGCTGATATATTCTTAACTAACAATCCTTTGTGTGTGTGTATGGACAATGCTTTCGTTGCCATTATCCCATTTATGTTAACAGCTGCTTAGTAGAATCTTCTGATGTCTGTTTTCCCTTTTCTTCCCGTAAAACGTAATTTCCTTCTAATATTAAATATTATATGCTAGGCTTAGCCACTAACTGATAACCAAAATGACGTATTAAAATATTTGCTTTAACACTTAAAAAATTAAATAATCCTTTTTTTAAAGTTTTTTTTAGTATTATTTTAATCTACGTGACTAAATATATAAAAGTAGGAAATAAAACAATTTAAACAACTAGCTTACTTATGCTGTTATAAGTCTCTTGAGGTCTCTCGTCTCCTCGTTCTTCTCTCTTAAGTCTTTTTTTTTCTCTCGAGGTTTCTCGACCAGAAATTTTACGCACAATAACCATTAATTACATAAAATTAAAAGTGGTATAGAGTATATAAACTTAAATATTGGATTAAAAAATATGTCTAAGAAGACCAGTAGATACATATTTACTTAGTTCTTGTTGGATTTTGATTTAGGCAGATAGGTACATATTTATGTTGGATTTTGATCTAAGCTTTAATACTATATACTATTTAAGAGGCAAGAGTCAAGAATCTCACGTCTCTCAACGAAAGGTGAGGCACCTTAAGGAGTTAAATCTAGTTGGAAACTTCAAAAAACGTGTTTCTTTTTAAGGTTTTTTTTATAAAGATGCATTTTATTTAAAAAATGTAAAAAATACATGTACCGGGTGTCCAAATAAGAAAGGACGCCGGCTGTATCTCAGAAAATTTTTATCGTACAGCGTTGGAGAGAAAAAATATTTTTAGTAAAAGTGGTCAAGAGAAATAGCTGGAAATTCTTTTTAAGTTTCTGAAATGGCCGCGAGGGGGCGTAACTGCAATCTCGAATCAAAAAAGTGATGTTTCTGTGAAATTTTGCTATATTAACCTAACAAAAAAATACCTGATCTTTAAAGTCGAGGATAATATGAACCTTGTTTGTTTAACAATTTTTGCTATATTTCTAAAAATAAAGTGGTGGGGGTATTGAAAGGTTTCCGTAAAACACATCCTGTATCTTCGAAACGGCTGAGCCGATTTTAACAAGCTTAGGCTAGTTGACAAGAGTTATGAATGTTATAATATATAAAGTTTTGTTAGTTTCATTTGTCGCTGCTAGAGGGCTTTTTACGATGTTCCGACAGAAATGATTAATTTTCCCAAAAAAATTAAATGCATTGACATATTTTTTATTAGAAAGTAGCTAAATAATGCCTAAACAAGCTCGCGAAAACCGTATCTCAATATCTTGTTTCTTACCTAAAACTTGGGCCAAAGAAAATTTTATACGTCAATATCTCAAAAACTATAAAAGCTACAAGAAATATTATTTACATAAATTATGTATTTTTAAAAAACCCTTTTAAATTTTGGTTTCATAATCTTTTTGTCTAAACGAATAGTTTACAAAATTATAATCAAAAAATCGAATTTTAGGTTTTTCAAGGTATACCCTAGAATCCGCTTTTTTGATTATAACTCGTAAAGTACTGCATTTTGATGAAAAAATCATTTAACCTAAATAAGAGGTTTTGTAAAAATACACAATTTATGTTTTATAAAATATCTTGTAGCTTTTATAGTTTTTTACAGGGTGTGTTTTACGAAAACCTTTGAATACCACCCACCACTTTGTTTTTAGAGATTTAGCAGCGCGTTTAAAGTTTCGAAATACGAATCTAGGGCTTAAAGAGATCCTTGCAAATATGCGTATATCTTTAAGAATATTTACCCAATCAACATATACATTTAATAATTATGTTAAAACGATTGTTTAAATTGTTGCTACATTTTTTTAATCTGTTTACCTAATAATACTAATAAATATATTGATTATTTTTATTGGCTAAATTGTACTCCCAAAATCAAAGTTTTGCAAAACTATTTTATCAAACAAACTAAATTACCTTATCGAAAATCAGCCTAAAAGCTAAATTAAAAGCCAGTTTTTCAATAAAAAAAACGAGAGCTATATACACCAGGGATTTATCGGACTAAAAGTTGGATAAACTGCAACGGGTAAAAGCAGCAACGAATAATTATTTGCCTGTAATTTTTGTCGAATTAGCGTTTGTAAATATGAGGTAAAATAATAATTGAGCGTACCATTTAACACACATGTAAACAATCATATTTTTACAGTTAATAAACAAAAACAACTTTTGACCCAATAAAAAATATATTGGTTTGGCAAATAATGCTATACTAGTCCTAAGGGTAAAATATTATTATTTTTTTATTCTGTAAAACCACAAAAATAAAGGTAGTCAAATAGTATATCCGTTGGCCACGCTATTGGTATTAAATTTTTAAAATCTATTATTAATTTAACATAACACTGAAACTTAATATAATTCCAAAATTATGTTAATAACTATTCCTTAAATACATATTTGTTATAAAAAAATAATAATAAAGTGATTCAAATTTTTAATACCCCAAAATTTGGCAATAATAACGCATGTTTATAATTCCAATAATTAGATAGGTTTTCCAAACCAACACTTATTTGGTTTTGATTAGAAGAAAGCCGAAAAACCAACTAACAAATTATATATAAATAAAAAAAATATAAATTTGATATAGGTAAAACTTTCACACCATTTGCCGACCGCATAAAAAAACATCAAACAAATTTTGATAATCCATTATTTTGACCTTCGATCATATACCTATAGAGACAGCCTTGCTTGATTGGGTGCGTGCTGATTGGTCGACAAGGAGAGGCCGACCAATTAGCTTGCAAAGCGAGGTAAGATACCTCTTCCATTGACCAATCAGCACGTTGGAGCAAGAGAGGAAGATTATACGCGATCCTCCTTTCTCTCCAGCACGCTAGTTCGAACTACCGAATGGCATGGCTCCGTCTATAGGTATATGTTTGAAGATTTTAGCAAAGGAAACTTTTTTACGAATGCGCAATTTAAAAAAGTGCATTTATATTATTAAATAAAGATAGCTGGGTGGCTTTAATATTAGTTAATTTAAATATTACCTCTCGAAATAGAATCATATATTATGATTTACGCCAAAAAAATTTGAAAAAACCTTCAAGAATTTTTTTATTTATTAGAATCAAATCAATTCACATTAATATTAAATTAAGTTATTTTTAAAGTTTTACTAAACTTTTTAAAATAATTTTATCTTAAAGAACTTCGATAGCTTTTTCAGCTGGTAAATGGTGCTTTGGGTTTTTTTTAAGTTTGTTTAAGGCAAATCTATTCTGTATACGCACAAAATCCAAATTATGTGATCAGGACCCATGTACCACAAGGAGATTTTTTTATAGCATTATCGCACTCCCCGGATTTGTAGAGTTACATAGTATTATAATTTTGTTTTCAACTTAATCATCGTATAGACTTAATAAAACAAAAAAAAAAGAAAAATTTTGTTATAACTTGTTTGCCCTAATTTTATAAAAAGCATTATTTGGACCACTGTAGAAAAATAAAAATAAAAAATAATTATAACATTTAAATTGAAACAATACAATTCGAAATAACAGGGGATATTTTAGTAGAAATTTATAGGAGGTATAAAAATTAATGAAAATATAATACCTATTAACAAAAAATTAAAAATAAATAAATATATATATAATTCTCATTACGCTTAAGGTAAGTCTAGCTTTTGTATTTTTAAACGGCCAAATTCAGAGCAAAATTTGTAATTTTTTTGAATAATGGTTTTAGAAAAAGACTTGGATAACCAGTCAAACGTCACCTATATATTTTTTAATTAAAAACATGACATAATTTTTTTCTGTTTACTTTTTAATCGACCAAAAACAAGAAAAAATTCAAAAAAAAAAAAATATATATATATATATATATATATATATATATATATAATATATTTTTATATATATATATATATATATATATATATATATATATATATATATATATATATATATTTTTTAAATATATATTATATTTATATTATTAAAAAAAAAAAATTGTTAATAAATTTTAAAAAACCAAAGAATTTACCCAACCCCCAAAACGGGCTGGAAGGGGACGTAATTCACCTGATTGAAACCTTGGGAAGGCCTTTTTTTTTGGGGTATTTTTCTTTTATCGCTAACGAATTCCCCTTGCGATTGTTACAAAAGGGGACATCAAAGGGCCCCTAATTTTTGAAGGTGCACTTTTGAATGAATGTGAAATGTCCCCGTGTTAAATTCGAGGCAATCGGCCCCCTTTTCCCCGAAGTTGATGAAAAAAAACCTCGATAATTAACAGTACCTGTACCTTATTTGCAAGGGATGAAAAATGATGAAAAAAAAAATTCCCAAAAAATTTTTCGAAAGAAAAACCCGGTAAAAAAGGGTCATTTAGATGGATCACAACAGCCAACAGAGTTTTCGCTTATATATTGCCACAACAGAACCTCCCCAAAAAAAAATTTTCTTCAGCAACATTTGTGATTTATATGTAAGTGGTTTGATATTAAAACTAAAGCTTACATAAAAAGGAGCTCGTCATGTATTCAAGCTAGTCAGTATTACAAGATGGGGTTTCCCCAACCCCGTAAAAAACATTATTTAAAATTTTGGGGGAACTTTATTGTTCACAAAAATTTTTTTTTGAATGTTGACAGATCCCAGAAACCCCCCGGGGAAATTTTCTGTTAGGGGAAAAAAAAGAAAAATAATAAACCATCACATATTCTGTGATGGTTTATTTTTTTTGTAAAATGTTTTATCAGTTCGACAATTTAGTGCTCGAACTATAGGGTTTAATATAATGGGGATATTGCATAATAGAACCTTTTATTACCATGGATAAATCAGAAAGATTAAAAATCTTTGATTGAATATTCAGCATTTCGGCCAAGCCCATACACAATAAAAGATTGTTAATTATCACGATCTCATTCAAAAGTATGTGGAAAAAATAAGAAAGAGAAGTATATCCGTGCAAAAATAGAAGCTCGTAAAGAACGCCTATTTTGATAACAAAGGCAGTACTTTGCCGCACGAGAATGATTATAAAATACAAATGGGACGGGGGGGGTTTGGGGTGGGGTGCCCCCACGGTGAGGCTAGGTTGCTTGATTTAAAAACCTTTTGTTCTATATAATTTTTTTCATCTGAATTAAAAATATATTTTTTAAAACCCATTTATATATATATATATATATATATATATATATATATATATATATATATATATATATATATATATATATATATATATATATATATATATATATATATATATATATATATATATATATATATATATATATATAAAATATATATATATATATATATATATATTATAATATATATATATATATATATTATATATATATATATATATATATTTTTAATATTTTTTTTTTTTTTTTTTTTTTTTTGGTGGATAATTTTGTTTAAACTATTACATTTATCTTGGTGCGGACAGAGCATACTTCGGCTGGCTTTAATAAACAACCTTTTTCTTTTCTTATCCAGGCGACATTCCGTTTCGGCCTGTCTTAAAAATTTATGTCATTAGTGCGCTGTTGTCAATGATGCCGAATATCATGTAAGAAAAGAACTGTTCAAACTCACTTTTATTGCTGTCAGAAAATCTTACTGTGTAAATACATTTCTCCTTTGTTTTTTATTTTATGACTAATAAAAAAGAAACATTTTTTTTTTAAATAATATCGCAAATTTTATTATTGTGAGGAAATAAGCCAACAACACCCAACTGTAGCAATTAAACATTAATTTTAGGATTTTCAAAATAACAGTATTATTTCATTTTTGTGCAACAATTAAAACAGAATAGCGCTTCAGGAAATCTTTTTGCAATTGCATTTTTTTCACATTTAACAGTTGTCAATCAGTTGGTAATAAAAAGCAAATAGACATTCATTTAAAACTGAATTTTAGGTATTAAATCGAAATGCTGAAAGCTGTGGTTTAGCTTTAACCAGAACTTGTTTGTTTTTTCATTTTTGTTATAAAAACATTAATACTTTTTAGTTCATAAAAAAAACAATTAAACGTTTACATAATTTTTGTAAAATTGATGAGAATGCCTATTTTGCGCTCTATTTAAAAAGTTATTAAAACACTTTTTCGTAGAAATGGCCTAGCACATCTCATTTTCAAGTACCTGCTCTTTTTTTATAATGTCATCTTTAAAATCATTTCTACCTACCTTAAGAACGGAAAGTACAACAAGACCGCAGAGGGGTTATTTTTACAGTATTGTACTAACCTTTAAGAGTTTTATTGTTTTCTGCAGTTTAGTTGGTTTATATCTCGTTTACAGTACAGTCAAGAGTTTAAGTCGATTTTGATACGAAATGGCTAGTTCGAGTCGTCGATGTTGCAAAAATTCAGCCGATAAGTTTTGTTATATATGTGGAAAAAAAGCCTATTTTTTATATTTTATGTGCCAAATGGGGGATCAAGATAAAAATTGGGCTCCTCATGTTTGTTGTGTGAGTTGTCACGTAAATTTAGTGCAGTGGATGTATCGCAAGAAAAATTCTATGCCGTTTGCTGTTCCTATGATGTGGAGAGAACCTACTGACCATGTAAGTCATTGATACTTTTGCATTTTTTGATACTAGGATTGTCAAAACAGAAATCGGAAATTCTTGGTTTCAGACTTCAACAGTGGAACTTGTTAGATAAAAAAGCAAGTGTCTCAGTTTACCGGAAACAATATGTAACATTATCAAGTTTTTTTAATGGAAGAGTCGCTATGTGTCTGTTGTGATATTAATGGTTTAATGAATGAGCTTAGTATAAAACATGATCCTAGCGAGTGGCGTTTATTCATAGATTTTTCGAAATACGGGCTAAAAGCAGTCCTGCTTTATCATGGAAACAAAAAACCATCTATTTCTTTAGCCCATTCAGTGACAATAAAAGAGACCTATGACAACTTAGCAACAATATTAAATCGCGTTAAATATAAACAGTATCAGTGAGATATCTGTGGAGATTTAAAAGTCATAGGTATCTTGCTAGGACTTTAAGGGGGTTTTACAAAGTATTGCTGTTTTATGTGTCTGTATAGTGGGGCAACAAAAAAACACTACAGTAAAAAGGATTGGCCTCATAGAACTATTTTGTACCTGGTTCTTCAAACATTAAATATGCCCTTATTGTTTACCCAAAAAAGATGCTGCTACCGCTCTTCATAACAAGCTTGAACTAATGCAAAACTTTGTCAAAGCCATGAACAAGGAAGGTAGTGGTTTCCAGTACCTAAGAGAAATATTTCCTCAACTAAGTTTGCAAAATTTAAAGAAGGCATATTTATTGAACCCCAGATAAGAAACCCCCTAGATGATCTCCGTTTTCAAGAACAATTAAATGAAAAGGAATTGGCAGCTTGGACGTTTTTGTACGTGTAGTTAAAGAATTTCTGGGCAACAAGAAAAATAAAGACTATAAAAGCCTCATAGATGAACTGTTGAAAACCTATGAATTACTAGGGTGTCGCATGTCTCTAAAAATACATTTTTTGCACTCCCATAGCGACGAACAAGGAGAGAGGTTTCACCAGGACATTAAGACGATGGAAACAAGATACCAGGGACGCTGGAACCCATCTATGTCGGGCAACTACTGTTGGTTTTTATAAAGGAAGGAAAAAGTGAACGTTTTTGTCGCTGTATGATATCTCGTGCAATATATTTTTTATTCACATAACAACCAATTCTCAGTAATATTTTTGCATAGATTCCACATGTTTTATATGTTTATATTAAATAAATATATTAGGTTGTAAAAATATATGGTCTTTTTTTTTCTCCTTATAACAAAAAAACAGTACAGGATGAGTCAACGATAGAGTAAAGTTCATTATTTCATTGGTTTCAAAAGTTATGAGAAAATAGTAAATACAAAAGATGTAAAGATTCTTAGGATGCACAATTTACAATTATTTTAAAGTATACAGGGTGGCTCAAAAAAGCGTGACGAATAAAACATACATTTTTTAAATGAAACACCCTATTTTTAAATTTTGTTTTGAATTCCTTTTAAAATTCTTCAACTTTTTTATTAATAATAATGCATACCTAAACCTAATAGTTTTTCCAATATTTCAATTTTTCTAAAAAGAAAATAATTTTCACACTTGCAAAAAAATTACGATAGCGCCATTATTTTTGAAGGTAGATCACTCATATTTGATATTAGCGTTATTCGAAGATGACGTAAAAGATATATGCAACGGAATTTTAATTAGATGCTACAGGGTGTTCAAAATAAACGAATATATTTGGATCATTTTAAATTGAAAAATCTCGATTTTTTTAAATGGCGCACCTATATATTATTATTTTTCTGAAAGATCTTACAAAAACCCACAAACTTTTTATTAAGTATGTCATATACCTATTTTTAATACTTTGCGATTTATTTTAACTTTTCCAATATTTACCTTCTTTCTGTCTAAGACTATTGCTATAACATTAGTTGGCCATTTTTAAATTTTAAATTCAAGAAAAAGTAAATAATAATAAATACCTATTACTAAAAATTAACTTATATTTAATTATTATTATGGCGCAATAAATGTTTCAAAAATATGCCCTTCTACTTGGATAAACATGTTTAGTCTTTTTCGTATATTTTCTTGGACGTTCCTTAGCATAAACGGTGTTATTCTTCTGCACGCGTCCCAATCCTATTTTCCATATCTTCTGGTGTTGTAGGGGATTCAATAAACACGATTTTAACATATCCCCACAAAAAGAAATCTAGTGGTGTTAAGTCACATGATCGAGGGGGCCATCCAATGAATCCACCTCTACCGATCCATTTCTGTGGGTAATGATTATTTAAAAATTCTCGAACTTCACGATGGTAATGCGGAGGAGCTCCATCTTGCTGAAACCCCATTTGTTGGATCTCAATGTTATCAAATTCTTGAAGAAGTTGAGGTAAATCATTCTGCAAAATGTTTAAATATCTAGGCCCGTTAACTGTTTCGCGAAAAAAATATGGTCCAATAACATTAAAGTGTTTTATTCCACACCACACATTAAGTGACCAATGGTTTTGGTTTTGCACCCCGTACCCAGACTGGATTAACTGTTGAATAATAGTGCATGTTATGACGATTAACTGCACCATTACTGCGAAAAGTAGCATCATCGGAAAACATTATTTTAGACAAAAATTTGGATCGGCCTCTATTGCTTCATTTATAACGGTGCAGAAGTTTACCCTTTGTTCAGAATCGCGGTCTAGAAGTTCTTGGTGTAGTTCCATGGAAGGGATGATATTTGTGTTTTCTAGTGGTGCGGTTAACGGTAGATTGGGATGTATCACATAAGCTAGCTACTTGACGGCTACTGACCTGGGGATTATCTTGAACTTGAATAAAATTTCCAATTCTTTTTCCTCATTGGTAGCATTCCGGTTTACCACTTTCCGTTTTTCATATTCAATACTTTCCACTAGCATTAAACCGTTCCATTAAACACTGAAGAGATTGCCTAGTCGGTACACGTCTATTAGGGTACTTCGCCTTGTAAAGTCTTACTGCCAACAAAGTATTTCTTTGCGCCTCACCCAGTTATAAATCATATCAATTAATTCAGCTTTAGGAAAATCCATACTTATTTTTTTTTTAAAATTTTCTGACACCACAATAAATTTTATGAATTTATTTACTCAGATGTCAGGTTAAAATTTGTCAATGTCATTTTGTCATGGCCAACTAATGTTATAGCAATAGTCTTAGACAGAAAGAAGGGTAAATATTGGAAAAGTTAAAATAAATCGCAAAGTATTAAAAATAGGTAAAATTTGGGGGCTTTAATAAAAGTTGTTGGTTTTTGTAAAAGCTTCTCATCTTACGTCATCTTCGAATAACGCTAATATCAAATATGAGTGATCTACCTTCAAAAATAATGGCGCTATCGTAATTTTTTGCAAGTGTGAAAATTATTTTCTTTTTAGAAAAATTGAAATATTGGAAAAACTATTAGGTTTAGGTATGCATTATTATTAATAAAAAAGTTGAAGAATTTTAAAGGAATTCAAAACAAAATTTAAAAATAGGGTGTTTCATTTAAAAAAATGTATGTTTTATTCGTCACGCTTTTTTGAGCCACCCAATCTTTACATCTTTTGTATTTACTATTTTCTCATAACTTTTGAAACCAATGAAATAATGAACTTTATCATCGTTGACTCACCCTGTATATGTTACAGTATTTAGGTTATCATTATTGGATTTAGGACTCTAAAATACGTTAAAGAAACCTATTTTCTTTAATGTTACTTAAAAAAAATGTTGACTTATACTATTGAAGAATAGAGAAATATTTGGAATTAATTTTCACCATTTATTAAATATCAGAAATGTAACTAACCTCGTATGTTTTTTTTCCAATAAAAAGGAACTGCCCAGAATAATGATTAAAAGGATAAAGTATGTCTAAAGAAATAAAATTTTAATAAAATTCCAAATTATTGTCATTTGAAAAATCACCCAAAACGTGTTTTTTTGTGATTTATTTTTGTTAGTCAAATTAAATGAATAAATACAAAACCTTAATTTAAAATACAAGCCGCACTACGTATAACTAAAATTACCAAACAACTTTTATGTTTTGCATTTAAAATGAATCAGAGATTTCGTTAACATAAAATAAACAAAAGTTTTACAGACTCTTTTTACCTAGCTAAATAAGTTTTGTGTGTACGTAAACATAATGAATATTTTCGATAAATCACCGTTGGATTTTGATAAAAATAAATTTATTCATGCCGACTATTGCATTTTAAAAAAGTAATATTTTTGCAAAATTTAATGGGATAATAGTAATGTACGTTAGAAGGCCGGGAAATGGTCTATTAAAGTACAAGTCTACATGTTTACGGACAAGGCGACGGAGGAGCAGAGTCCGGAATTTCTAGACAAATACTTTAATGACATTTCACGGCCGTGTATCGTACAGGGTTTTGTTTCAACACTGTTTTATCTTTTTGATAAGTAAATTGAACTGAAACAAAATTTGGATAATATGAAGGTGTCAGTATTGTCAAAATAAGGTAATTATGGCAAGTAACTAAAAATAAAAATAAGTTATAAAATTTTTTCTGTTTCAAAATGTTGCTGAAATCGTAGAAGAATTTTTTGGCAATTAAAAAATAGGATTTAAAAATCCAAGGTGAAGTAATTTTGTTTTCATAAAATTTAACATCTTTTTATGGCGAAATTATGAATAGGTTTAAAACTTTTTGTGGTACCTATTATTGTTAACCAAGAATTATTTAATTTGCATAATAAAATTGTTCAGAATTACCCAGGTTAAAAAACTTTACAAATTATTTGGGGAATATTTACCGGCCTAGTGATGTTTTGTATCATTTCCCGGAATCAAACTGACAAAGTAATGTAGTATATTAAGATACAGTATGAAATAAAAATATTTTATATCCCTCGTTTACGTTAACTATATCTTTTTCAAACTGTACTCTATCTATTATAAATATACTATATTGGCAAGAAATCTGGCAAATATAAAATAAGTATGTTTTTTTTTTCTTTTTTTTTTAAAAAAAAATTGTTTCTAAAAAAACCCCTGAAAAAATTATTTTGGCAAATAATATAGTGACTAAAAATTGAAAGTGAACAATTTTGTTTACATAAAATATATTTCTTTTTATGGCGAAATTATGAATAGGCTGGTTAACTTTTTGTTGGACTTATTCTGTTGTTAGAGCGATTATTTAAATTACCAATTTCTTATTTAGAAAACCGGCAGGTTAAAAACCGTCTCCCGAGCAGATATATTACCAACCGCTACAATTGGCTCTTAAGATTGTTTAGGTTTGCCATTGTCAATTTTAATTAAAAAAGCTGAAACCCCACCCCTTATTAAAATTAAACAGAAAATGAGTGATTTTATAAGAGATAAAACTATTACGCAAAAACCTAAATGAGAAGAAAGCAACATAACACTTTTTTTTAATTCTGGTTTTGCAAATTTATATCTAACAATAACTGCAGTAATTATCGACCTTAATATATTTTTTAAGATCGACTCTTGTGATTTAGAAGGTTTTGTTAATATAATATATAGGAGACCACGGATTTTCCATCAAAGGGTAGTGCCCCCTGAATAAAAAATGAGACACTTATTAACGATTAGGTACCCTAATCCCAGTAAAAAATAAGTGCTAACGCGGCCTGTAGAAGACAACTAATAAAGCATTATCCTGCCATGTTATAAAGTATATCAATTAGTATAGGTGCATCATAAAGACTTAGGTAAAATAAAGACCAAGTTCCTATTCAAAAATATCGGGCTCTTTAAGTACTGAGATCTAAATTAAGACAAAATTCTGTTTACAATTATGACCTTAGAAAGTTAAGTTCAATCAGATTAAAAATTCTAAAATACCCCCTACAATTACGATAATACGGCCCTGTTTCAGGGCTTTCTAAGTAAAAATGTGCGCTTTCATTCCAAATTTTAAGTTTCTACTTCCTCGGGAAGTGCCCCATAAAAGTGATGAAGAGCTGTCAGTGAGTCAGTAGTAAAATTGACAATTTTCAAAATTAAATATCTCAGAGATCACTTAAAATAACATTTTTAATTTCTTCTCTTACAGGTAAGTAGAATAGCTATGTGAATTTACATACCAGATATCATACCCGCATGTGGAAGGAGACCCAAGTTATTATAGGTTGTGCCTGAGGAGTGGCTTCTTTCTATAATATTCTTGTGATTAAAGATATTGAAATGAAATTTGGACAAAAAGTTAACTACATAAAACTGCATTTTCTTGATAAAGTAGTGAAAATTATTTTTAAAAAAATTTTAAAATTTTGATTTATTTTTCTAGCACATTATTCTTTCAAAAAAGTTTTTTGTGTATTGTTCAAATAACCCTAAAGCCAGACCCATAAAACTTTTAACTGGTAAAATCATCTTGAAGAGATATTTTAGCTTTTGAAGTCAGATAAAGAATGTCCCATTTAAAAATTTATTGTTAATGTTATTTCGGTTAAACCGATAGTTCGATAGACTATAGTAACTTGTAAAGTACAGTTATGTATTATACATATTTTTTAAGTTAATTACAGAATTTACAGGGACAAGCCACTTCTCAAGGACACCTAAAATACTTCGACTAAGGGTTAAACAAATAAGAAAATACGTTAAAGTAAGGTCTACAAAAATATGTTGTTATTAATGAATTTAACATTATTAAATTAATAATTTAACAAAATCACATTATTTTTACAACCAAAAATGGTTATGTTACACTGCGCATCTGAAATCTTCACGATTTCAGTTTTAGAAAAATTGGCGGCCCTATTTTTTATTATTTTCATTCATTATTATAAACAACAGCGGATCTTAATGCACACCACAATGCAAGTGTAAGTAATTTTACTAAAGTAGTAAGTAAAGTGTCAGGTATAGAATAAGCAGTATTGCCACGTCGCATTTGACTATTAACAAACTACAATTAATTTTGGGGTAATAATTTTGAACAAAATAAAA
>JAHBCN010021808.1:0-13821 GCA_019359885.1 Listronotus oregonensis | reverse complement strand
ATATATATATATATATATATATATATATATATATATATATATATATATATATATATATATATATATATATATATATAATATATATATATATATATATATATATATATATTTTTTTTTTTGGGGAAAAGGGGCCCCAAAAAAGGGGTCAAAAAAACCAAAAAATATAAAAAAATTTAATTGTTTAATTTCCCTTTTTAATTTTTTAAAAAAAACCCAACCCGCGCCTGTTTCGTCGAAGCGGCGGGTCTCAACTTCGAACGTTGTTGTGAGTTTTTTGCACTGTTTAAAATTTTTTTTAAAGGGAGATGTTTATTCATTTACACACAAATAATAAAAATTACTTCCTGCAACTTATTTTAATATTAAATTTAAGAAAAAACAATCAATAATTTTTTGGGTTTTTTTTTTTAAATTAAAAATAATTGTACCTTACCATAAGAATAGGCTTAATATCCATTTTAAGAACACAATTTTTTGGGGGTTTTAGAACAGCACTTTTTTTTTTGTTAAAGAAAAAAGATTTCTGGGGATTACTTTTTTTTTTTTAAATAGTCTTTAGTGGGCCCCCACTTGCAATACGTTTGTCTTGAATTTAAAAATATCGCATTTTTTTTGGTTCAAAACAAAAAAATATTTTGGCCGGATCGGTTTTTTGTACGACTGACTTTTCACACAAAGGTATCGCTCTGTTCCCAAATTTTTTTTTAATTTTTAACGGGGGAAAAAAATTTTTTTAAAAAAATTATTTTTTTTTTTTAAAAGTCCCCCAAAACTTTTTAAATTAAGTTTATTTTTTATTTTCAAATAAATCTCTGATGGCTTTTTAAAAAAAAGTTTCCAATTGTTTAAAATTTAAAAAACCCCTTTTTCAAACTTTTTTTTTAACTTTTTTTTAAGACAAAACCCCCAAAAATTTTTTTGACAAATTATATAAACTTTTCATTAAATTGGGGGGGCCTCCATTCTCTTAAAATGATGAGCATCTTTTTTTTTTTCCCCCTTATATATATAATATATATATATATATATATATATATATATATATATAAAAAATATATATATATATATATATATATATATATATATATATATATATATTATATATACTTTTATTATTCGGGCGTTGCCACTTTTTTGGTACCCCCCCCAGGCTCTGCCGTTAAACCCCTGGCTCTAATTTTTTCTCTTTTATTTAAAAACAATCTGTGAAAATCGGATTTAGTTTTGAATATACATTTAAAAATTAAAAAAAGAAAGAAAAAAAAGGAAAATTTTTTTTAAAAAAATTTTGGGGGTTTGGGGAAAGCACTTTTTTCAAAAAGCTTAAGTTTAAAAAAATTTTTTTTTTCCCCAAAAAATTTTTTTCATTGGGCTCTTTTTTTTAATTTTTAAAAAGGATATGGAAAATAAAAGATATAATCGTCCTAAACAAGCAGGGGAAAAAAAAGGGGAAAAAGGGGGGGGAAATAGAGGAAGGAGTAGAGTCGGGGGCAAAAGCGCAAAAGAAAGAAAAAAAGAAGAAAAGACCAAAGGAAGAAAGAGTGGAAAAAAATAGGCCACGAGGCGTTTTTATGATCCCAAACCCAAAGGAATTTTGCCCCCAGAAAAAAGGGGATGGAATGGTGATTGGGGGGATGTTTGCCCCGTTTTCTTTAAAGGGGGCTAAAAGGGGTTTTCCCCAGAAAATAATCCCTTTCTAACCCAAAAAAATTTTTGGGGGAAAAAAGGGTCATTCTTAAGGTACGTTCTGCCAAAAATTTTCCTTTCCAAAAAGGGGGAAAAAAGGGTTTAAAACACAATTTTGGTTTTACAGTTTAAAAATGAAGACGGGTCTCTTTAGACTCCTTTCCCAGAATTTGAAAAAAATTTTTTTAAAAATTTTTTTTTTCCCAAAAACTGAAAATTTTTCCCCAAACCCCTTTAAAGTAAAAAAGGGGGAGATACTGGGGGGCCTTTTTCCCCCTTTTGGGGGAATTTTTATATATATTTTCAGTGGTTAATGTACACATTGATACCTGTAAAAAAAAATTGAGGGCCCCAACCTGATTTTTCGGTTTTTTTTCCCCTTTATTTACTGAACAAATTTTCAAGGGTTAATTTTCCCCGTAAATTTTTTCTTTTTTTTTCCCTTTCTGGGTTTTAAAATCATTTTCCGGGGGGTTAAAAAAAGGGGGTGGAGACTTTTTTCCCAGCTCATTCCCCCATATTTTTTTAAATTTTTTTGTTTTGAAAATTGTTCAAAGAAGACAAAAAACCTTTATTTTTTTTTCCCCTTTTTTTTTAAAACCCCAGATAGCTATCTTTAATAAAATTTTTCTTACCAATCCGAAAATAATGATTGACAAAAAAAATTAAAAATATCAATAAAACTGCTAGGATAAAAAAAAAAAAATTCATGTTTTAAAATTTTTTTTTCTGATTCATCGTTTTCTTTTTTATCTAAAATAATAAATTTTTTTAAAAATTTAAAAAAAGCCTACTTTTTGTATATTTAAATTGAAAAATATTCATTGTGCCTTAAACCCCCGGGGGTAGACACGGATGCCTGTTTAATGTTTGATATTATTAAGAAACTGGGGTTTTTTTTTATATATATATATATATATATATATATATATATATATATATATATATATATATATATATATATATTTATTTTATTTTTTTTTTTACCGTTTTTAAATTAATAATTTTTAATTTTATTTTCGGCATTTTTTTTAAATTAATTTGAAATAAATTAAAACATTTTTTGACGTTTCGGTTTATTTCCAATTCCATCATCAGAATTTTTTCCAAAAAATTACATATCAAAAAAATTTTAAAAAATTTTAAAAAAAAGATAAAAAAAAACAAAAACTAAACGATGAAACATTATTTAACTTGAATGTTAGTGATAAAAAAAAAAATTTATATATATATATATATATATATATTTAAATATATATATATATATATATTAAATTAAAACATAGGAACACCAATATCTTAATAATATCAAACTTTAAAAAGATCCGTGTCTATCTCTAGGTGTTAATGGCACGGTAAATGAATATTTTCTCAATTTAAATAAAAAAAAGTGGCGTTTTTAATTTTAAAATTTTTAATTTTAGATCAAAAAATAAGATGAATCAACATAAAAATTAAGACATGAATTTTTTTTTTTTTTTAAATGCCCCAAAAGCAGTTTTTTTGATTTTAATTGGGGTTTGTCAATCATTATTTTCGGATTCGGTAGAAAAAAGTTATATAAAAACTTTCCCCTTTTTTCCATAAAAGTACAGGTAAACAAAAGACGGTCTGTCTAGCCTTCTTGGGGATATTCCTGAACAGATTTTCAAAACTAAGATAATAATTAAGAAATACGGCGTGAATGAGCTAGCGAAACAGAATGTCCACACCATACTTTGGACCAGAACCTGCCCTTGGGTGACTAAAACCAGGCACGAGGGAAAACCCGGGGGAAAAATTGGATCCGAAAAAAACGAGGAATACGGGAAACCCTTAGGAAATTTTGTTCAGTAAAAAAAGGCCAAAAACCCCAAAAAACCGAGGATGGGGTTGGGCCGTAATTTTTTTTAAAATGCAGGTATCAATGTGTACATTGACCACTGAAAATATCATATAGGAAAAAATGTCCGCAAGGGCCTGAAAATGGCCCCGAGTCTGAAAATCGGTTTTTGGCCGATATCCCCCGAAATGACACTTTCGAGAGGGGAATTTTTTGGAGGGGAATGAAAAGCAGTTCAGTACCAAAAAAAAAGGGCCCCCTATGATTTTTTTTTTCCCCACTACTTCTTCCAAAAAAAGGTTGTGAAAATTATCAGTGTTTGGAAAAAAAAATTTTATAACACTTTCTTATCAAATTCTGGGACAAGGAGTTCCAAAAGAGACACTGATCTTCTTTTTTTTAAACTGTAAAGACCGATTGTAGATGGCGCCATCACTTTTCCTCCTATTCACGAAGTTATTACGGCGAAAAACTTCCTTTTCAAAAAAGGCCCCCGTTTCCAATTTTGGGGTGTTAGAAACGTGTTTTTTTTTCCCGGTATAAGCCTTTGCCCCCCCTTAACGAAAACGAGGCTAAACATCTCCCCCCTAATCACCATTCCATCACGCTTGTCGGGGATGCATATTCCTTTCCATAATTTTTATTTATTTTTTTTTTTTATTTTTTTTTTTTTTTTTTTTTTTTTATTATTTTTTATTTATATATTTTTTTTTTTTTTTTATAATTTTTTATTTATTTTATATTTTAATTAAAAAAAATAATAACCATATTAAAATTTTTTAATAATTTTTTTTAAAAATATTTTATTTTAAATTTTATTTATTTATAATTTTTTTAATTAATAAATTATATTAAAATTAAATATTTAAAATTTTTTAAATAAAAAAAAAATTAAATTTTAATTAAATAATATATATAATATTTTATAAATATAATAAATATATATATATATATATATATATATATATATATATATATATATATATATATATATATATATATATATATATATATATATATATATATATATATATATATATATATATATATATATATATATATATATATATATATATATATATATATATATATATATATATATGTATATATATTTAATTTTAAAAAATTCAAAATTTATTTTTATTTTTAATTTTAATTGTTAACCACAAAAAAAAAAGCACGAAGAGAAAGTAAATTTTTCAAAAAAAATTTCAATTTCCATTGGGGCGGGAATTTTCCGATTTTCCAAAAATTAAAAAATTTAAAAAAAAGGTCCACGGGGGCAATCTACGCTTTAATAATGTGCATTAAAAACCGATATTCCTTTTTTATCATTTTTTTCGATGGGCCCCCGCAGTTTTTAAAAACCGAAAATCCAAAAAAAACCCCCCCAAGAAAAACAATTGTTTATAAAAATACACAAAAAAAAATTTTTTGAATCTTTCGGAATGTATTTTTTTAAAACCCCTTTAAAGCCCCATTATCCAAAAGGATTTGGTAAAATTACTGTTTAAAAAAAATATGAACAGATTAATAGGAGGGTTAAAAAAACGTGCCAAAACTAATTTTGTCTCGAGTTTTTTAAAATTCTAGAGAAACAAAAAAAAAGGAAACAGGACAAGATATTATAGCTACAGGTTTCTTCTTTCATTTAAACTTTGAATAATGAAAAAAAAAGCATTTTTACGGGGTAATTTAAAAAAATTTCCCCCCCCCCGGGGTTAAAAAGTAAGTAGCTGAGAGGCCTTTTTTAGATTCGAGGCAGGTGCAAAAACGCGGCGGTTAACCCCTTATCTCAAGAACCATCAAATTTTTGACAAAAGTGATAAGAATCATTTTTGCATCTAATGAACCGCTCTTCATTTTTTTTTAAACATAAAAAATTCATTAGTGTCATATTTGGGGAGATAAAGGCCAAAATATTTGAAAAAACTGATTTCTGGGCTCGTGAGGGCCATTTTTTCTCTTGCGGATATTTTTCTATCTATGATATTTTTTTTAAAGGTTAATTAAACATTATTACCTGCAAATTAATAAGCAATTGTGACGGCCCAACCGGATTTTAGGTCCAAAAAAACGAAGAAAAAAACTACTCAGACAAAGTATGAAAATATTTTAAACAGAAATTTTAAAGGGGGAAAATAACCTAAAAAGGACACCCCAAAAGATGGGGTCATACAATGGGGACCCAAGTTGCAGAATGTGCGACGGGGGGGGAAGTAAAAACTTTGAATCACAAAAGACAGGCATTATTTGGGCAACCAAAAAAAGAGCCTACAAGAATATATTCCCCAAAAGCCCCAATTTTAAAATTTAAAAGGAAAAAATTTAAAGGAGGATTTATAACAGATAATGAAAGATTGGGGAAAAAAAACCAAGAGGCCCGCGCTGCTTCCGGTAAAACTAGATGGCTCCCAGGGAAGAAGAAAAAAAATGGCATAAAAAAACGTTGTTTTGTCACATACTGTATAATCTTATTTGTATTCATGTGTCTACCAATAGTCACAGTTATAGAGCATTTGCCAATAATAAACATATTTGTTATTACGGTTAAAATTAAAGTTGTGTCCACACATAAGAAAGTCAAACCGGTATCTCATCGTATATTAATGTGTCATAAAGACCTTTTGGGGGATTTGTAAACAAGTTTGTTATCTATTAAAAGTTATTTAATCGGATTACTTAGATTGTCGGTTAGGATAAATAAAGGATTTATTTTATCAATAAATCCAGCAATTTAGGGTTATTGAATTTATTGGATCGAAAGGGAATATTGAATTAAATTTAAAAATAAAAATTTGTGGATCAAAAATTATTAAAAAAAACTTAACCCCGTCAAAAATCAGTTTGTAATAGGAGTATAATAGTACATTAAATCTAACCGGTATTACTTGATATCACGGTAGGTGGAAAATGAAACTATAAAAAGACCAGTTAAAAAACTTATAACAAAATATGGATGTTGGTAATCAGAAAAAATTTAGTTATTCTATGAAAAAGGCGCCGACGACGTGCCATAAAAAAAATTGAGTAAAACAGGCTAGAAAAGTAGCTAATTAGAAATGCAAAAATTCAAGATGGCGCCCATAAGAAAACATAAAGTTAATGTTGGTTTAAGAAAAACGAAACGTCGTAAGCGATTTATGATTTTGTTAAAAGATAAAGCTTAAAAAATTTTTTAAAGAATATTTTTTGATTTTTCTACCTTTTAAAATAAACAGGTTAAGAAATTAAAAACCATAATCGCAAATTGCAGTTTTTTCACTATATTTTTGAAAGTACAAAAAATAACTTACATTATTTATGGGTGTATTATCCCCAATATGCAACCCCCCTGAATTTAAAGTTCTTAGTATCTCTTTCCGTTTTTGAGACAATGGTTAGTTTTTTTTTGTGCATCCTAAGTGACTAGTTTAATATGGAAAGACGTGTTCATCACACTGTTGATATAATAGTGTGGGGTGCAATCGAATATGGTAGCAGGAAACCTTTAGTCTTTTTTAGGGTAACAAAGGGAATGCAGGAAGTAGTGGAATCAATTTTCAAATTTTAAGATAAAATCACCTTTCAATTAGAAACGCCCTATTCCAGGAAATTTGGGTTTTGGAACCCAATGTATGGCCTATTTCAAAAAATGTGGCCCCCTAAAAAAAACTTTTTGGCTTCCCTTCTGCGATAAAAAAAGTTTTTGTTTTTTCCTTAAAATTAAAATTGTTTTAAGAAAAATTTATTTTCAAAGTTTTTTTTAAATAAAAAACCTTTTTTTTTTAATTTTGGAAAAAAAATGTTTTTTTTTTTGTTTAAAATTTTTTTGTTTTCTTTTTTTATTTTATTTTTTGGGGGTTTTTTTTAAAAATTTTTTTTTTGTTTTTAAATTTCTTTTAAGGGGGTTTTTTAAACCCGGGGCTTTTTTTTTTCCCTTTTTAAAAATATTTCAATTTTAAAAATTTTTTGAGCGCAATTAGGAACCAAAAAAAAATAAATATCAATTTGAATTATGGAAAAAAAAATTTTTAGCATAGCAGTAAAGGGAAAATAAGGTAATCTTAACATCTTTTAGATGAATACCACAATGTTTGGTATTTCTGTGAATCATTAAAAAAAATTTTTTTTAATTGGACTCATCCCTTTTTACAATGTTTAAAATTTTTTTCAAAAAACGTGTTTTTTTATTTTTCTAAGATTTTTTTGGAAAAAGCAAAACTCCCCCAAAAAAAAACCCCAAATTTAAAGGGAAAGCTTTAATGGCGCCTTCTATTCTTTTTTTATTAAATCAGAGATTAAAAAAATCAAATTACAAAAATTTTTTTAAAATTCCCCAATAATATCGTTTAATAACCAAAAATTTTGGGAAAAAAAAAAAGAAAATCGTAAAGTATAGTTAATTTTAATTTGAATTTGATGATTCAACTTTATACCTGGTAACAAAAAATTTGGGATCTATTTTTGGAAACCGGGGGAAATTCCCCTTTTTCCCCTTTCCCCCACGCCTAAAAATTTTTTCTACAGCATTCCTTTAAAATTTTTTTCCGTATTTCATCTGATCTGATCTGAATGTTAGAGGGTGGTAATATACCACCTGACCCAGGTAGGTCCTTTGTGCTTCCCTTTGGAGGAAATTTTTTGCGTCGTCCCAAACCCATTGATTTAAATTATTACACCCAATGGGAATTTTCCCAATTTGGCAAGTAATGGCCAGTTTTGCTCAGCATAGAGGGGTTTTTAAGGAGGCGGGACAACGCAAAAAATGTGTTACACTGTTTCATTTTCTTGTTCCGCCCTCATAATTTTGTGCCTTGACCCTTTTAAATAGGTGTCCTCAGCCCCAGCGGCCAGTTAGAACGCCCTTATGTTCGGGGTTCCTTTGGCATCATAAGGTTTTTTTTCTATTGACTTGCTGGATACTAGCATTATTTTTTTGAAGTTGCAGTTCAGTATCATCCCCTTTTGGGGTGCTGTAGGCGGCCAAAATTATTTGTTTAATTTTAATGGGTTTTTTATACCTAATTTACTTCGAATGAACATAATATTGTGAAAAACAAAATAACACCCCACTCACAATATTTTAACCCCTTTTTACCCCACATTATAACCTTCTTTACAAGCAGTAAGAAAAAAATAATTAATATTATGAATTTACATCTATATTATAATAAAACAGTAATTTTGTAAAAAACTAAAAGTTTTTAATAATCAATAAATATTAAACCATAAAATCTTTTTTTATATGAATAAAGCAAAATGCAATAACAAGGATAAAGCTTCTTGTTAGTTGAGCGAACAACTTCATACTGATGTTTCGTGAGCCCTAAAAATAAAATTTACACGTAACTAATAATAAAAATAAATAAAATTATTAATAAAAAAGTAATTCACTTGTTTTACCTGCTTCAACAATCATAGAAAGAGCCTCCAAAGGCGACAGCTTTTTAGCTATTGCCATATCAGGTTTATTTTGACCATCTTTGTCTATGTCCTTAAAACATTTTGCAGCTTTTCTTTGTCCAGTGGTTCTCAATTTGACTTCAGTGGCGTACATAAGCTCTTCCAGTTCAACATTTTTTCGAAGATCTTCGGTTTTTCTCCTTTTCGTGCGTTCACTAGATTCATCGAATGGTTTTGTTGGACGCCCTGATGAAGAATGACGTGAGGTAGGTATTTCAAAAGACCCTTGAAGCCAAGATTCATTTTTTAAATTAAATTTTTCCAAAGATCTACATGAATCTGACCATTTCTTCTTAAATTGGCACTTAAATTGTGACATTTTGTGTCGAAACTCTCTAAGTTCAGTTTCGCCGTAATTTTTTCGAGCCAACAGAACGTTTTCAGCATAATCTAATTTTTCGCTAACGCTTTTATCCTGAATCTCCTGCATAATCTTAAAAATACTCATGCGGGAAAGCATTTTAATCTTCGATTGACCAGCCTCTAAAATATATAAATTTTGGTAAAAATAAAATTAAAACAAAATATTTAGATTTAAATAAATACATACACTTATTTCATATACATAACAAAATTACAGATCAAATAATACATACCTGATTGCACCATCTCCATATTAAATTCTGTTTTTTCTAAATAAACAAAATTTAAAACAAACACACGTAAAACCGTAAAAGATGATTTTATTGCTTGCAGCTAAAACCGTAAAAGCAAAATTGGAAATGAACTAAATAAGTATTAAAACAATTTTCTTATCTTATGTTTTTTAGGAGCATTCTCTCGATATCTTTTTTAGATGGTTTTTAATACCTACAGATAAATATTTTATTTTATGGGTCTCGAATTCAAAATTGCATTTTTAAAAATAAATAAATAAGTACTGTAGCTGGGGGGGGCATTTTTTAAATATTTTTAATGTAATTTGTTGGGGTATTATAATTAGAAAAAAATTAAAGAAATATCTCCTTTTCTGACCATTTTTTATTATTTTTTTAATATTATGTATTAAATTTCACTTGTTTAAGCATAAAACTATATTTGCTGCCATAAAGTTTAAATTTAACTACGACCAAAAGAGCAAAAAAGAGCAGCCAAATTTGTGTTTTTCTTAAAGCTAAAACTTTAATTCTTAAAACAACCGCAAAAATTTTGCTTGGAAATGCTTGGAAACATACCTTTTCTATATTTGAAAATAAAAAAGTAAAGAAAAACAGTCGTTTTCAACACATTTTAATAAAAGGTTGTTTTTCCAAGGAACCCGAAACAATAAATGTTTCAAAATTTAGTGCAAAATAGTTTATACTCAAGGTCGAAATCCCCATATAACACTTCTGTTTGAAAAAATACAGTAATATATATTTTATACAAATTTATATGAATACTACATTAATTTAAACAACTCTGTTTGAGTACAAGATTTAAGTCGAGCCAAATAATAAACTGCAATATATATCAACCTATTTTTTTTAGATAATTATTCCAGCGTTACTTAGGAATGCTGAATATGAATTTGGACTATGTAGTTCAAATTTTTTAAAAATCATTTATGACCGGCTAATTTGCCAAAATACTCCTCTGTGTGATGTCTTTAAGTGCTGTTGTTGTCAATCCAGTGGTGGGGACGGGACTAATGATAGTTTGCATATTACATAGCGTTGCCCGAGTAAGCGTTGCGTTGACTACATGGACCAACATCACATTAATTGCTTACCATGGTCCAAAAAAACCTCTCTTCTATCGGATATGTGTATAAATAATCCTAAGTTTTCAACACATTATTGAACTTATTTGGTTTATTGATTTTATCCTAATCACCTTATTAGTTATTAGTAATTATCTGCTAATTACGTAAGCTTTTAAGAAATTAAAAAAAAAAAAAAAGCTTTCAGTTCCCAAATTAAAATTAAAAATAAAATCCCAGGGTTTAAAAATTATTTTAAAATTGAAAAAAAAACTATGTTTCAGAATTTTCAATTTTTTAATACCCGTAGATAAAGCCTCGTAAAACGACTCTTCACATTTTTTATAATTAAATACAAAAAACAATTTAGTTCCCATGTATGAAAAAAATAAAAAGATATTTAAATTATACAAAAAAGTAACTTTTGGTAAAAATTTTAAACCAAAATAAGAAAAACAGGACAGAAGAATAACTAATCGGGAAAAACCTGTGGCGCTTTGAAGTGATAGTTATAGGTATGGGAAAAGGTAAAATCAAGTGGCTTGTCCTTTGATGGAAATGATCAATATTTACAAATAAGGACTTAGATGCAGGTTGTAGCTGTTGACTTGTTGAAACACATGGTGTTGTAATATTTAAAAGTCAGGTGGATTTAAATGCTTTTACCACTTATGAATAAAAGCTCTTTTGCATTAACACCTGATTAAATGTTTTTTATTACTTGTGATTTTTGCTTATTTGGGTTTATATTTTTCAAAAAAATTATACCTTGGAACCGTTTTACATATACAAAATTCTATGAAATTTTGGCAAAATTTCACCACAATTTTATAAAATTTTTATGGGGCTATTAGTAATATTACATTTATTTTGTTTGATACAAGAAATTTTAGTAGAATTATTGTCAGAATTCATATAAGCTCAAGCGCACAATTGCTTATTTTAAAAAGTGTTGGATTTTTACCATAACCCTAGAAAGGCGGAAAGTTAATAAATAAAAAATGGTTTTTGTGTTTTTTAAATTTGTCAGATATAGAAAAAAGGAAGTTGTTGCTATTGCAGGGGTGGATTTACGCAAGGGTGGTGGGCTGAACCAGGGGGGGCAAAAATAATGGGGGCAAAAAAATGTAATCGTAAATTTTACTGTTAATAATGATTTTGCAGAAAAAATGTTGTGTAGGGTTTTGCCTATAATTAAAAAATCTGGTTTAAAAAAACACTAACTTGTTTTTTTTTTATATTTTGTTTTTATATTATGAAATTGGTTTGTTTTAAATAATTGTAATTTTATTTTCTTATGATTTACTTTTGTTAAATTTGTTTATTAAATTTTTATAAGAATAACTTTTGAAGTTTACATTCTTTTAACGCTAAATTTCGTTCTGATATTCAGAAAATATTGCCATATTGGGCGGCAAAATAATTAGCCTATGGGCAAAAAAATTAAATTCTCTCTGGCTATTGGTTGTGCTTACAGTAAGCAAGTTCCTTTTTACTTTATAAAAATTCCTAATAAATCCAATCCCAGTTAAATTATTAAACTGTAATACCAAATTATTATTTGTAAAAAGGTGGATAAAGATCCCCTTTTTCCCCATCATACTGAAAATTAAACTTTTATTTGGCCCATTTATTATTATAAGGTATAAGTATTTTTTTTTCTCTTTACAGGTAAAAAAACAACAAAATTGCAAGTACCAAAAAAAAAAACTTCAAACTTCCATATTTATTAAATTTTTGCCATTTTGACGTTTTTTCATTATTTTGTAAAACATTTCCTGATTTGCTAAACGCACCAAAATTTAAAAAAATGCTAGTTTTAGGCTGATTATTTAATACTAAACACCAAAAAATATTGTGGGTCAAACCCCATCCTATAAATTTTTAAGAAAAAAAACAAAAAACGTCAAAAATTAAAAAAATCATTAAAAAGGGCAAGTTTAAAAAGGTTTTTTTGTACTTCAAAATTTTTTTATCAATTTTTTGTAAATGTAAATGAAGATACTTAAACTTTAAAAAAAAATATGGCCCTAATTTGGCTTTGAATATTCAGGGTATAAAATTTAAAAAGGGGGTAATTTTTACCCCCTTTTTTTTGGGACAATTATGAAAAATTTTTTTGAATAATTGTGTATAAAAGGTTCATTTAAAATAAAATTTTTAATTTTTAAAAAAAAGGGAAATTTTTATTTTTTTTTTTTTTTAAATCAAAATTTTTAAAAAGGCAAAAAAACCCAAAAAAAAGGCCCCAATTTTATGTAAACAAATTGACATTTTGGGGGTTCTTTTTAAATTTAGTGGTGTTATTACTTTAGATATATCGATTAATACATTCACCTTCATAAAAAGCCCCATTTAAAAAACCCCCAAAATTTAAAATTGGCGACTATAATTTTTTTTTGTTTATTTTTTTTGAATTGTAAATTGGGTTTCCCTTTGTAAGGATTTTTTTAGAAATTTGTTTCACATTTAATTAATCAGTAGGGAAAAAATAAACAAAATTTTTTTTCCCAGGTTTGTTTTAAAAAAAAACTAAAATTTCCCAAAAATTTTTATCCTTTTTTTTGGAAAAAAAAAAGTAAAAAAAAAAATTATTAAATTTAATTTTATTTTTTTTTAAATAAATAAATATATATATATATATAAATATATATATATTTTTTATATATATATATATATATATATATATATATATATATATATATATATATATATATATATTTTATATATATATATATATATATATATATATATATATATATATATATATTTTATATATATATATATTTTGAAATGGAAAAATAATTTTTAAATTCATGATGGTTTCCTTAAAACCCTTTTTTTCCCTTTAAAAAAAGGGGTTTGTATCTGGTAAAAGGGTCTTCCTGTATTTACTTGCCAGTTATTGTCTCTTACAAAAACATCTTAGAATATACAGGCCTAGTGTTTTATTCTAAGGGGTTTTCTTCCCCCCTCCCCCACAGATATGAAAATGGGGTTGGGGCCCAGGATATACAAGCTACAACTCACCTAAGCAGAGCCATCTAACGATGAGAGGTCCCCAAATTAAAAATTTAAAAAAATTAACTGTTATGCCCCAACAACATAAGACCTATAATAACGGTGACACAGACAAAAAATAAATTGACAAATTTTTCCCTTTGAATAGTTGTGGGGTAAAATTAAA
>JAHBCN010021807.1:0-13943 GCA_019359885.1 Listronotus oregonensis | reverse complement strand
TTGTGAAAATAGTGCAGACTATAAAAAAAATCCAGCGAGGTAGAAAAGGGTATACCCTGTAGTTCCATTAAAAAAAACGACCAGTACCACACGGACCTTTAACCTTCTGAAGTCTGTTAATGGAATGCTGATATAGGAATTAATTTATTTGAAGTTGACTACAATGAGCCTACAACCCAATTTTCATAAAAATATATTATTTGCGAGAAACCCAATAGACTCTTACAAGATAAGACTTTGAATCCCATTAGACTTAGAGGTTCAATGCTTTATTGCAAGTATATGATCTTCATCAAGCTAAATGAGCCAACTAGACGTAATCACACTAGCACTTTGCTTATAGACCTTATAATTTTCTCCAATTTAAATCAGTTAATAAATTGCGGGGTCGACCCGTCTGTTGATGTTCCTGACCATTTTTAGTGAAGGATGAACTAAACATGTTAATTAAAAAACCCAAACCGTTTTTCGTAACTTACAGAAACTTTCAACATTTTAATAATGATGCATTCACCCAAGATCTTCTTAGTATTCCGTTTAATAAGAGCATTTATATGCAATCTATTAATGATAAGCAAAATGTATTTAACTTATTTATTTTAAATTTATTTACCATGCTCCTCTTACAACTGCTCGGATAACAAAGAAAAACTCACCTTTGATTACTCCAAACATAAAGTATATTATGAGCCTTCGTGATAAAGCATTAACAAGATATAAATCAAAAAGAACACCTGAAACATGGGAATATTACCGTCAGTTAAAAATTTTGCAAAGTTTGCCATTGACAACGAAAAAAAAGCATGTCTTCAAAATAGCCTTATCAATAATGACTATAAAAAAACCTGGAAGTCTCTTCGTGAATTGAATGTAATTAATAGTCCCAGCCAAAATATACCCAAAGAGTTGGGTAATGCAGGGACTATTAATAACTTTTTTGTGAATTCTGTAACTCATCTCAGCCCAGACCCTGATACTCTACATTTTTATTCTAGCCGTAAAAAGTGTGGTGTTACGACTTTTCAGTTTAGAACAGCGACTATTAGTGAAGTTCGCTCTACCCTTATTTTGAATTAAGTCAGAGGCCATTAGTATTGATGGGATAGGTTTATCCATGTTACTGAAATGCTGTCCCACCATATTACCTTACGTTACACATTTAATAAATTACAGTATCGAAACTTCCACTTTTGCTGAGGACTGGAAGATACCCATTCTAAAAGTTGCACATCCAGAGGCACTAACTGATTTAAGACCTGTCAGCATCCTCCCCACCCTTTCAAAAGTTTTTGAGAAAATCTTGGACGAGCAAATCAGAGAACATGTTCAGAAACACAACCTTCTTCCTTTTTTTTTCAGTCGGGGTTCCGAGAGATCATAGCTGTGCAACTGCATTGTTGAATGTAACTGATGATTTTTTTTTGGGGCTTCGATCTAGGTGAACTCCTGTTTTTTAACTACTCCAGGGCGTTTGACAAAATTCACCAATTACTTTTAGCCATCCTTTCATACCTCGGCTTTGCTGGGTACCATTCACTCATTAGCGATTACCTCAGTGGAAGAAAAACAAGCGTCAAAGGGACATGGTGTCAGTCTGGACATCCCAAATGTTACCGCTGGCGTGCCCTAGGGCTCTATCCTTGGTCCTCTACTATTTGGTCTGTATACACCTCATAACGTCGGATCTTAGTCATCACGGTACATCAGTATGCATATGACACCCCCAATCTGTCATTTAAACCTGAGGATATCGTTGAGGCGAATCTTAAAGTAAATAGTAATCTTCAATACTTGTTTTTAAAACCTCTGTAAATCACTGTTTGGAGCTGAACCCCAAAAATGTCAAGCTCTACTATTTGGGCCTAAGGTTAACAGGGAACGTCAAAAACATGTTTTAAATTTAATTGTAAATGTAAACTTTACCAGCGTTAGTGTGGCAAAAATCTGGGTATGGTAATTGATGTTGATCTAAGATTTTCTGAGCATATAGATAACTGTATAAAAAAACATATATAAATCTAAAACTTATTTATAAACAAAGACATCTTTTAAATCAAAAAATTAGATTTAAAACATAAATACTAATAACTCCCCCCATTACACCGAACAAACTATTCGAGCGTTCATTTACCTAACAATGCTTAAATTTAATAATGTACCGCTAGGGAAATTAAAACTCTAAACCCACTTAATTTCAAATACAAAATGAAAAGTATATTAACTTCACTATTTATCAAAGTGCTGATTATCACTTCACCATCGTCAACTAAAATTGTAATACTTATAAAAATTCTTATATTACATATATAGTACATAGGTATAATTTGTATATGTATATACATACATATTAATAAACTGTTGTTTTTTTTTTCTTTTATTAGGTTTAGATAGGAGGTTATCCTCAACTTCGCCTTTTGTAAAATTTCTTTTTGCAATACTTCTTTATTATTATTATTATGGTTATTACAAACTCAGTGACTTCATACGAAACTTAAATTTGCAAAAAAATAAACCAGCATTACTGAAATCAAGACCTAATTAATTAAATTTGCTCAACGATATGTCTGTAAGAAAATTTATACAGAAATCTAGAGGGCTTAGGAGCCCGAACCTACAGGGGAAACAATCAAAATGTGGGAACTATAATATCTAAGTCCCCCCAGACTCTATACTTACCTGGAAACCAACATCTTCAGAAAATAAAAAAGAACGCGAAGATGACTCTTATGTTAATCCGACGCGCCTATGGGAAAACATGGGGCCTTAAACCAAACATGGTTTATTGGTTATACACCATGGTGGTCAGGCCTATGATAACATACTGCTGTTACAGAACTGGCTAAGGTAGAGAAACTTGCTTGCTTAGCTATAACGAGAGCAATTAAAACAACCCCAACAGCAGCTATGAGTGTCTCTTAGACCTTAACATTTAACCTTATAGTGATGGGAGGGCAAGAATGGGTATTTCCCGACCTGCAACAAAACCAACTGGTGTCTATGCTAGTTTGGGGACAAAACAACATAAAAAGTCAGGTTGGTGGAAACATTCTGGACGAGAGAACAGACCAGATGATTCGCCAATACTCATTTAACAAAAACATTAAGGTAAAAATTCCAGATCGAAGTGAGTGGCAGCAACCCGACTCCCGGCACGGTTGGAGACATCATCTGGTATACGGATAGTTCCAAAACGCCCGGGGGAACTGGAGCGGCTGTACAGTAAATGAGAAATTTACAATTCTCCATTCCACTAGCAACACACAGTTCTGTTTTCAAAAGAAATTATGCTTTACTGCACTGTGAAAAAAAATAACAGGAGGGCTTATAAAAACAAGTGGATCTCATAATAACAGACAGCCAAGCATCACTGGGGGCACTAGTAAACCCCAAGGTAATATCCAAGTTGATATGGGAATTACAAAAAGAACTGGAGGTCCTGGACACATAACCTACACAGAAGACGTAATATGAAGAAGAAACAGAGTTGGTGCCAGCACTGAGCCCTGGGGTACCTCAGCATTAATTGGATAGAAGCTGGAAAAATGACCATCCACAATAACTTATATACTGCTTTTTTGCAACAATCTATGTTGTGTGATGTTTAGGCAATACTATCTTGTAGAAAATTTAATTAAGAAACTTTTTTCTTACTACAATATTTCTCTACGACTAATATATACAAAGTTAAAAGCGATTAAAGTAAAAAATAGTTTTTTTTTACATTCTGTATATTAAACAAATGTTCCGGACCTTCGTGAGGGGGAGCATACCTCGATTATTCTTATATACATCTTTACAAAGGGTTTTCAGCAAAAACATGCCTGCCACCTTGTATATCTCTATCTATTTATAAACTAGCCTGCTTTCCACTAAAAAGATCTAAGTTTAAAAAGTTGTTATAATGTTAAACATATTACACAGTACCCCTTTTAAACTTTTTCAATAAATTCTAACAGTTATATTAAAATAATTTAATAATTAATAAATCTGTAACTATTAAGCCAAAATAATGAAAACTGAGCGTTACCTTTCATATTGTAAAATAGGTCAAAAGTCCCTGATTTATTAAGAGAGCGCGTCCGCGGCAAAGCAGGTAGGCAAATGACAGAAGGACTGATTTCCCAAAGGGCTATAACTTATTGACTGCCTTCGACGTTAACCCCCGGGTTTTCTATTTTAACTTCTTCAAACTTGTTCTGGTATCAACTTTACTTTGCTCTGTGACGGGGGCTTGACGAGTTTAATTACGATAAATTGGGTTTTATTTATTTCATTCTAGTATGCTGTATTAATTCGCTTCTTGTTTTAAGTGTTTTAACTATCACCAGGTAATAAAATCTTTAACGCACTTTGGTAGCTCGGTTTATTAACTCAGATAAGGTTTGATTATTTAAATATTTTTTTTGCTTTTAAATAATAAAAAAAAACTTTACTGATACCTAACAAAAAAGGCAAAAAAAGATAAAATAAAAAATAGTCGAATACCGACATAATACGTTTGTATTGAGAGGTAGGAACTATTTAGTGTATTGATTTTTTCGTCATCCTTATAGGCTTTCACCAATAGTCCGGGAGACCACCGCAAAAACCAACCAATAAAAATACGCATAAAACAATTTTTTTTTATTGCTATGAACCTGTCTTGAAAGCCACACTGCTGCCTCAGCTCAACGGGTTAAATTGCTTTTTTTTACCTTAAAAAAATTCGTGAAAATCGGTTTTGTTAATATATTGAAAAAAAAAACGATTATATACCTTTTTTTCCTGAAATCAATAGTTTTCGAGTTATAACTTAAAACTGTTAATTTTAGAAAAAAAGGGATATAATTAAAATAAGACCTAATAGAATTAGTGTTTTTTAAATAGATTTTTTAGCCTTTTTTTTTTAAATATTAACATTTAAATTTAAAATAAAAAGCAAATATCTCAAACCAAAAAAAGGGTTACAAAAAAATGTAATAAACAGAAAAAATCCCCAACAGCTCATAAAAAGTTTAAAAAACATTTTTAAAAAAATAAGTAATAAAAAACATAAAAAAAAATTATTTTGGCCTTAAAAAGTTTCCAAAAATTTTTTTTGTACAATAAGTTTTAAGCTCCGATCCTTTAAAAAAATTAATTTAAAGTTTTATTCATTAAATGAAACTAACTAAAAATATATTTTTCCCCCTGAGGGGGGATAACCTGGTGGCCGGATATTTTATTTAATTTTTTTTGTCCAATAACTGTACCCATTCCGATCTACTTGAAACAATAACTAAAATAAAATTTAAACTTTATTTAATTAAAAAAAAAAGATAAGTGCCTCCTTTATCTGGGTGTTATATTCCTGGCAGGTAGCTTAACATTTTTTCTCCATCTTCTATGCTACTATGTATATAGCTCATCGTTTAAATATTTTTATTATCGATTTAAATATTAATATTAATTATGTATAAAGACGGAATGATCTTGAGAAAATTTTAATCATATTTTTAACATCAAAAAATATTTTTTAAAGTTTATTTAGCATTAAACTTTTAAAATATTTCTCTTATTAAGCTATCTACTTCTTTTAGGCTTAAAGCCATACTTTAAAATATAATCAAATTAAAGTTTAAACATTAATACAACTAAAAAAAAAACAATTAAAAAAAAATTAGGTTAATAATGTAATTAAAATTTAATCAAAGGTCATTCTGAACGACTAACGGCGGTTTGCACCACTAATCAAAAGTTCATAATAACTAAGTAGCACTTAGTATTAAGGTTGACCTTAACGATTAATAGCTTTGCACAAGTTACACTTATTATTTTTTTAGTTAAGTATTAAAAATGCTTGGCAACATTGTAAAAATTGGACAGTTTTGATGTTTGGTAACTAGAGCCGCATTATTAGTAAAGAAAAAGAAGACAATTTGACAGAAAATTAAATTTTTATTCCGCAAAAAGTTCAAATTCGTTCCTTATTACAGTTCATTTTTTAACAAAAATACGGTTTTAATTGCGTAATTGTTAATTATTTGTCGTGTGCATTCATAATGAGTAGCAGCAACCGAGAAAAAGAAAATAGAAAAAGGGCTCCAACTTTTCAATTAGGGAAAAAACTCTTCCATTAAATATATCCACGCTTCAATATAATTAAAAAATATATACAAGTTCTCTCTTTAACATTGCAAAAATTTTTACAGACGGACTTTTTGGATAAAAATATGAAAAAAAAGCCTAAACTTTTTAACTATTGATCTATCGGGCTAAAAATTATTAAGAAAAAGAAATTAGATTATTTTATTTTATAAATGTGAATGAAAGGAATAAGGGCATAAAAGTTGAGATAGTTGTTGATTTTTTCCAAGGCTTTCTTTCAACAAAATTTATAAATCTGCTACACTGATAAATTGTTAAAATTTTCACCCATAATGGTTTTTCCATTCTATTATTGTATTGAATTCTGACTTCGTATTGTCGACATGTATTTGATTTGTTTACTCGAAAACGGCAAAATTAACAAACAAATGCACAATGTATTTTCTCAATTGCAGAACTCCAACCTTAAAAAAAAGATTAGGTCATTATTTAAAATATTAATTTTGAATTAATTTTGAAAATTTACAAACACAACACAAAAATTTAACCTTTTACCACAAAACAATAAAACTTTCTATTTTTGAGGTTGTAAAATCACAATAAAGCCAAAGAAATCTTCGGCTTACAAGTTTTATTTTAAGTGAATAGTTAACCGTTAAGTTTCTGTTGTGCAAACGAAATCTTACATTAAGTATCCTTAAAGTTAAGGTTGTCCTAAGTATTACTAGTGCAAACCGCTGTAACTGTCTTTATAAATTATAAATATTATTATTTAAATCGATAATACAAATATTTAAACGATGAGCTATACACATAGTAGCATAAAAGATCGAGAAATGTTAAGCGTCCTGCCAGGTAAAGAAGGCACTTATTATTATTTTTTTCAATTTAATAAAGTTTAAATCTTATTTTAGTTAAAGTTTCAAGTGGATCGAAATGGGTACAGTTATTGGACCAAAAAAAAAATAAAATAAAATAAAATATCAGTGCCATCAGGTTATCCCCCATTGCCTCGAGGCGTATGTGTATTAGTTTGTTTCATTTAATAAATAGAATATTTTAAATTAGTTTTTAGATGGATGGTACCAAAAATATATTGTTATTAGCGAAATTTTTAATGGCTTAAATTATTTTTGCTTATATTTCCTTTATTACTTATTTTATTAAAAATGTGTAAATAACCTTTTTATAGAGCTTGCTAAAAGGCATATTTTTTGTTTATTACATTTTTTCTTACTTTTTTAGTTTTTAAGATATTTGCGTTTTTATTTTAAATTTAAATCGTTAATATCTTAAAAATTAGAAAAGCTACAATAAATTTTATTAAATAAAACTAACGTAGTTTCATTAGAGTATTAATTTTAATTATTTATCTTTTTTTCTAAAATCAATAGTTTTCGAGTTGTATTAAAACAAAACAATTTTTCACGAGGTTAAAAAAAAATGCAATTTAAACCCGCTGAGCTGAGACAGCAGTGTGGCTTTGAATTGACTATATATTAAAAAAATGTTTTATGCGTATCCCTTGTTGGCTTGGTTTCTGGAGGTTACCTCCCGGCTATAAACTTTACCAAATATATATGATAGCCAGAGCCGTAGCAAAACAATTTTGGCGGGGGAGGGGGGATCTAAACTAAATTGTCCATCTTTTGAGATGTGACTTGGCAAGGCTAATTTTTCATTAGCAACGAAGATTTAAAGTTCTTTAAACTAGAGGTTTCGAAAGTAGCAAAAAGAACGTTTATAGCTTTGAAGAATAAATAAGCACACAAATTTTGAACACATCAGTATGTTTAGCAAGAAAAAACTTATTTCCAACGTCGATGATTTTTAAAAAGCCCCAAAAAAAAAAATTGGGGGTTTGGGGAAATTTAACTTTGCAAAATCAAACTTCGAAATAACAAAAGAAAAATTTTGAGAAGATCTGCGTTCTCAGAAGAGGCACTTCTGCAAAAAAAGTAAAAGCTTATTTTTGCCCTCTGTAAGTAAAAAACACTATTCCGTAATTTGGTAAAGTTTATTAGAGAGTGACCGCAAAAATCGCCCCAAAACTGCCTGTTTTTTCACAATTCACAGAGAGGTGAGTCGCCAAATCTAAAAAATTGCGAAAATAGCAGTGGTATTAAAAGTTATTCTCACTGTGAATTTTGTTTCGAATGTACCTTGGAAAAATGAAGTAATAATCTTTATTCTTGAGAAGGTTGTACATCAACACCTATGGATAATGTGGGAGTGCAATCATACCCTAAAATATATAAAATCATATGCATTTTTAAAAATTGAAAAAAAAAGACATGCTCTAAGAAGATTTTGGCATATTTTGAAGTTTATATATTCCACAAGAGACTGTAAGCGAGATCTTGATCTATGTTTAGGAAGCATTCATAGAAAAAAACATAAGTATGTACCCTACAAATACAAATCCATACAAACTTTGTTGCCAGGTGATTACGAAAGGCGTATAAACTTTTGCCAATGGTTTTAAATGCTGCTATAGAAACCCAAATTTTTTACGTTAATTTTTGGAGCGATAGGGCTAATTTTAGTAATAAAGAAAATCTCCTGCGCCATCATCATTCCAATCCGCAAAGGCGTTTTAGCTTAAACGTATGGTGCGGCCTCATTGGATCAAAAATTGTTGAACCGTGTATTACGAAGGATCTTTAACAGGTGAACGATATTTAAATTTGTTAAGAAATGTGTTGGAGGATTTTTTGATGACGTCAATATAGCCGACCGTTAGCAAATGTTTTTTTTCACAGGACGGTGCTTCTCCACACAATACCGTTGCTGATTTGTTGAACGAACTATTTTCGCATCGTTGGTTAGCTACATGAGGGCCAATACTCTGGCCCCATTATGGTGGACTTTGTTTAAATTGGGTGTCTGTTATAGCGGACTACGATAATTTTTACAAAGAATGCGATTTTAAGAATTCCATTGCTGCATGCGTCTTGTTATGAAAAAATATATTTAAATTAAAATAACTCTGCTATTACTTATTTTACGAAAAAACGTAAATAACTAATTATATAGAAAATTACATTCTCCATCGAATAGACCTAACAAATACATTTAAAAAAAGTATATTTTTTTGAAAAACTCGTTAATTTGATGTTCACTTGTTTTTATTTTCACGTAAAAATGTCACAACTTTGCTAATTTAATCTAACTTGTATCTCCTATAATAAAAAAGTTGCAATAGTGCCGATTTAATATTGAACATGGAATATATAAATATTTATATATATATATATATATATATATATATATATATATATATATATATATATATATATATAAGTTAAGAGAAGGATAGATCCGACTGTCTAGTTAAGAAAGAAGATTCGAAATTATTGGGGGGTGCAGTCTTATGGGAAAATGGCCTAGGGTTAAGAAAACCCTTTATTGTTTCGTCAAGCTTTCGTGTATATTTATATCCCTCAGGACTCACTACAAAAAACAGAAGGACTAGTGTTAGTAGACCAACAACTAGCTATTCTATTTCAAAGTTCCTTACCAAAATAGGTTACAAATTGTAAAACAGCTCAAAGATGAAAGGAAAAGCCCATTCAAAAAAAAAACAGACGGAACACCATATTATTACAATAAAAACTAGGAAAGACAACCTTTGGTTGTTTTTTGAAATAAATTAAAATACTTTTCTACATTTTACAACTTTTTTCGTTGGGCCACGCGAACACGGTCTTTTGTTTAAAGTAAGGTTAACCTGTCTTGGGAGACAAGGATAGAAGGATAACTGGTGGAGTTGTTTTAGAACAGAAAGGGATAGATGTTGGTTTGGTGGAAGGTTAGAGTGAGATGGAAACATGGTTGAACAGTTATTTCACCAAGAAAAGAATAAACAAAACGTATGGCAGTACGTCTGGTCTTATACATTGATTTTGGTACCAGTGAATTACCAGGTACTTATTTTAATGGTTAGTCTTAATATATATATATTTCTCAGATTATCATTTTCATTATATATATATATATATATATATATATATATATATATATATATATATATATATTATATTAATATTATTAATATTATATTATTAATAATATATATATATATATTAAAATATATTTTTAAGTAACCCTTAAAAACCAAAATATAATTTTCCCCAAAATCTTGTAAAGGGGCGTACTTTATATAAAAGGTAAAAATTAGTTTCAACTTAAAAAAGAGTAGCACACAAATTTTATTTATACGTTTTTGATCCCGCTTGTTCCAAATAGACTATTCACATGATTAATGAGCGACGCGATAAGCAAATTTTAAATCAAAATTTATTTATTTAGTAAAAATGGAGTCCTACGGGTGATTCTGTATCCAACATAATGAAAGGGTTTCATCAATCATCGACTGTTCAATAAAACCACCAACTTTTTTTAGCAGGCTTTTTTAAAACTATCGTCCTTTTAGGCGTCCCTTTTTTCTTTTTGCGAAATAAGTTTTATTTTTTTCTTTTTTTAATTTAAATTTTTAATTTTAAGGACTTTTTTAAAAAGGGACCCCAAATCGCCCCAATATATTGACCCTATTTGTGCCCTTTAAAAAAAAAAAAAAAATTTTCTGGTATCCCCATCCCTAAACTGCTCCAAAAAACGCCATTTAAATTTTAGACCCTTTTTAAACTGTAACTTTTTTAAAATTTAAATTTTTTTTAAAATCTAAAACGAAGTTTAAAACCGCTTTTTTCTCTTTTAAACTTATTGCATTTATTTTAGTAAAATGAATCTTTCATGATGTACAGTGTGATCAATAATGCTGCAAAAAAAACAAAAATTTCGGGTTCCCCCGTGGGAATTTTTTTGGTCGTTATAATATGAGTTGTTACCAAGGTCATATAAAAAAACTCTAGACGTTTTTCCTTTTTGGTTTTTGGGGCCTCTGGCTTGCGTCCCTTTTAAACGTCAAATTTTGGTAATAATTTTTAAAAAAAGCTATCTGGAAAATGGATTGACGGATTTCAATAGTGTTTCATATTCGGAAAGCTATTTTATGTATTTTTTTATCCCCTAAGCACTTTTCGATATTTAATTTTATGAGAAGGGGCCCCAACAAATACCAAACGCTACCTGATTTAGAAATCCTAAATATACAAATTTTAAACCCAAAGGGACCATATGTGTTTTTTTGTTTTAAAAATGGCCCGTTAAAAGTTTGTGTCAATATCTCGAAACGTTTTCCCGTTAATCGATTTATTTTTAAGTGCCTAAAAATTTATTCAAAAAAATGCGTCTTATTATGGCGGGGGTGTGAATGGGGGGAATTCCAACAACGTTTAAAAATTTTTAAAAATTTTTTTAAAAAAAAATTAGGGTTTGGGGGTGTTGTACCCATATTACGGAGTGATCCAAAGTTTTTCAAAAATTTAAATTTTAAAATTTTGTTTTTTGGGAAAACAAAATGTTTTACTTATTAGAAAATTTTTTTTTCGATTTCCCCTAGACTTTTTAAAATCTTTATTATTAAAATCCTGATGAATGTAAATTTAGGTTTCCCCAGTAACCCTTTTTTAAAATGTTTTAATAAACTTTAAAAAAAAAAACATTATTAGATAAAATTTTTTATAAATCAAAAAGGTAAAATTATATTTAATAACCAATATTAAAAACAACAATATAACAGATAAAATTAATGATGTAACGAACAAAGAAACATTAAAATTAATAATGGGGGGCCCCCCCGTAGCCCTCTTCCTCTACCCTTCTTGGCATGCTATTCAAAAAGCTTAAAAGGAATTCTTCCTTCCCCCTCTTATTGTTTTCCCATGTCATCCGTTTTAAAAAGTGTTTCGTTATTAATTTTTTTTAACCCCAACCCCCTCTGTTCTATCACCATATCCGGCGATCTTGGGGCCAAATCATTCTTTCAATATTTTACCCCAAGACTTCTTGGACGATTCTGGCTCTATGTGGACGGCTTGTCCCCACCAAGAAAAAATCGTTGCCAAAGGTTTTAAAAGGGGAAAAAAAATATCCCAAAAAAAATTCTCGTACCTTTCGCATTCATCGATTCTCCCCCCCCCAAATCTGTTTCCCCTTTTCCCCACCCCCCCACAAGCAGTCCTCCCCCCAAACGGGACCCCATCCATTTTTCTTCCAATATCTTCATTTTTTTCCAGACCAAAATTCCCGTCACTTTCATACAAATTTTAAACCCATTCATCCTAAAATGCCCCCCTCCCCTTTTGCTATCCCCCCGTTAGCGATCTACGCCCCCAAACCTCCTTCAGCTCTATGGTATGCAAAAAAGGGGGGAGCCCCCCGCGCGCCCCCTTTGCTCATGAACCGTCTCCTGATATTTTTGGAGACCCACGCCCTTCTGTAAACTTCGGCAATTTGATAGCTTTTAAAGTCCCCAGCGTTGACGTTTCGTATTATTAGACGATCTTGCCACTGCTTTTCTGGCTTCCGACGCCCTGGGGGTAATTTACACTGCCTGGGCCTTCAGCTATTCCCCTTTCAACAATATTGTGGTCCCACAAATTCCGCAATTTCGGGGTTGTACGGCCTTTTTTACGTAATCGCAGGGGAAAACTTTTTTTAAAGTAAACTACTAAATGTATTTTTCGGTTCAAAAACTTACCGCATATATTTCGTAGTTCATTTTCCTTAATTTTGCCATTTTTTTTTAAAAAAAATTACCCCTACGGTTTTTTTTACTTACAAAACTGTTTATGACTGTTATTCCCTTTATAAAATATCGCTGCTATAGATAAATTTTAAAGTATCAATTTTTTTTCTTTTTTAAAGGGTTTTTCTCTTTAAAAAAACTAAAAAAAATAAAAAAAAAGTGCTAAAATTTTGGACACCAAATGTACTAAAAAATTTCAAAACAAATTTTAATCTAAAAAAACTTGCGAAAAAAAAACCGTTCTGTATAATGTTGCGGGAAAATTTGGATAATTAAATTTGAAAACACATTTTGATCACCCCCTTCATGGGGTCCCCCCAAAACCCCCAAATTTTTGTTTAAAAAAATTTTAAAACGTTTTGGAATTCTAATTCCCTAATGCCATTAACGACGCATTTTTTTTGAATAAATTTTTAGGCACTTAAACGCATAAATCGATTAAAGGGGGAAATCTTTCGAGATATTGACCCCAACTGGGCCTTTTTTAAAAAAACACACCATATGGTTCCTTTGGCGTTCAATAATTTACCGTATATTTGGTTTTTAAAACGGTACGCTTTGGTATTTTTTATACCCCAAAATTATAACCTATCGAAAAAAACTTAGGCATAAAAAAAAAATAAAATGACTTTCCCCAAAATGAAACATATTTTAAAACCTCAATCCATTTTCCCCTTTCTTTTTTTAAAATTGGTTCCCTTTTCGTTTTAAGGGTATCGGCCAGAGGGGCCCCAAAATTAAAAAAAGGAAAAAGTCTAGAGATATTATATGACCTTTAACAACCCCATTATAACGACCAAAAAATTACCACGAAAAAGGGGCACCCGAATTTTTTTTTTTTTGCAGCACTCTATTGATCACACTGTACATCATGATAAGATTCATCTTACTAAAACTAAATGCAATACACTTTTAAATAGAAGAAATGCGGTTTTTTAAATTCGTTTTAGATATTCAAAAAAGTTAATTTTTAAAAGTTACACATTTGAAAATGGGTCTAAAATTTAAATGGTGATCTTTTTTTTAGCAATTTGTTTTTTTTTTTAATTAAACATATTTTAAATCGAAGATTTACAGGCATTTTTTAAATTGCAATGTTTTTAAATCTTATTTAGAGTCGTCACACATTGAAGGTTTAAAGACCAAATAATATTATTATTTAAATTTAAAAAAAATTAGAACAGTGCTGTTTAAGACACGAACCTTTTTTTTTGGGGATCTCTTT
>JAHBCN010021806.1:0-13920 GCA_019359885.1 Listronotus oregonensis | reverse complement strand
GTCACTAGTTAACAATTAGTTGTATTTGAAAAAAAAAAGGGAAAAAAACTGGGGTTTTTTTTTAATACTTACTAATAATTTTGCACTATTCCGAAACCTTTTTTTTTAAAAAATTAATTTTAAAATTTAAAAATTTTTAAAAAAACGATTTTTATTTTAAAAACAATCATATTTGTTCGGGAGAGAAAAATATTCGATTTAACGCGCAAAAATACTTTAAAACCCCCATTTCCTTTTTTGTTATTATATTAAATTATATAACCCCAAATTTTTTTTTCGTAAAAAAAAATAAAAAAATTTAAAAAAAATAATAATAATAATAATAAAGGGGTTTTTTTTAAAAGGATTTAAAATAGCTGCATTAGATTGCATAACAAAAAAAAACCCCAAAAATTTTTTGATAATAATAATATAAAATAACCCCATCTATTTTTAAAACATCCAATTTAGAATAATTAATTAAAAACAAGGGGGGGTAGATTGTAAAATTTAAGTCTAGCTCGTTTAATTTAGCGAGTAAAAATACCCTGAAAGCCGGGGTTGAAAAAATTTAAAAAATAGTACGACGCACCCTTTGGGGAAAGGGAAAAATTTTTTGGAAGCAGACCAAGTCACCACGAAAAAATACCGTTTTTTTCCCCCGCAAAGTCCCCTTCAACCCCCCTTTTTCAAATTTTTGGGGACACAAAGAAAATCTTCGGTACTGGATGGACTTCCGTCTGACACTCGAAGGCCTTAAAGCCCACCGAACCAACAATTTTCTGTCAAACTACGGGGAGCAATCAAGGGAAAACCTTTAAAAAACTTAGTGGGACTGTACAGGGTCTTTGATTATATTTACGTTTAAATTTTTTTTATTTTTAAAAAAAAAAAAAATATTTTATATAAAAATTGGGGTTTTTTTTTCCATATTATCTTTTGAAATTTTTGTAAAAAAAAATTTGCTATAAAAAAAAAAAAAAAATAGGCAACTTCCTTTTTTTTATAAACACCCTGTATATTATTTTTTTTAAAGAAAGATTTTTTTTCTGATTTCAAATATATATACAGATGTCCACGGAAAAGGTGGGGGGGGAAAAATTTTTTAATTTTTAATTTTTTAAAAAAAAGGTTTTCTTGAAAAAATTTTGCTCCCCTTTGAAAGTTTGGGGGAAAAAAAAATTTAACATATTTTATGGGGTTTTAAAAAAATTTTAAAAAAATTAAAATTTGGGGAAAAACAAGAGTAAAGGGTTTTTTTTGGGGAAAATATGAAAAAAAAGACTGGGAAAAAAAGTTTTTCAAAAAAAAAAGAAACCCCAAATTTAACCTTTTCGAAAAAACCCCCTACTTTTTTTAAATTTTCCCTAAAAAAAAATTTTTTTAAATTAAATAAAAAATTTCCAAAATTCCAACTCATTTTTTTTTTAGGGGGGTTAAAAGGTAAAGTTTTGGACAAATTTTCCCGCTTTTTTAATTCATTAGCCCGTAGATTGTGGGGTTTTAAAAGCTTACTTTACAGCAAAAAATTTGATAAAATTAAAATTAAAAATTTTAAAATTTATATAAAAATAAATATCCTTACAAATAAATAAAAGTAGGCCGTTTTTTTTTGAAAATTGGTATTAGGAACTTCTTTTTCTTTTGAACAACTTTTTTTAGAACTTTTTTATTTCCAAAAAAATCACTTTACTCTTGTACCATTTTAAGTTTTTTTTTTCCCCCTTTTTTAACATCGCGTAAAAAAAGTTTTTAAAAAATTTTTTTTCCAATCTTTCTTTAAAAAAGCAAAATTTTTTATCAGGAGTAGTTTTTTCCCCTAAAATCAAAAATAAAAAGTTTTTCCTCTTCAACAAATTTTCCGGGGCTACTGTATATATACATTGATGATATTTGGATAAACCATTTTTGAGATATTTTGGGTTAAATTATTAAAACATTAAAAAAGTTTCATATTAGTAATAAGAAAGCCATGGAAATACAGCAAACCTGTTATGTTGCTGAACCGTTAGAGGCGTTTTCTTCTCGGACCAACAATGCTTATTTTTGTGATGCTCCAGAAGCTACGTAAATATAATCAAAGACCCTATACACGGGATACTGTAAGATTAAAATACCATGGGATAAGATCGGGCTCAGCGGAAGTCGCCAGAGAGTGCCGCATGCATGGAGGGGGATGAATCGGCAGAACACATACTGTGTTCGTGCCCAGCACTGGTACTTAGCCAAGATTCGTAATCCTCGCAATGCGATGACCACAAGAGTTACAGGAGGTGGAAAGATCTCTCTCTCCTGAAGATCATCAAATTTATTAGGAGTCTGGACCTGTTGGGAGAAATATAAAAGGTGGATCTACAATAGACCGATTTGCCGCGGTGGCAGGGTGTTATAACCACTCACTTTAAACTCTACTCTACCCTTCGAACCCTCTGTGTTGGCTGCCTGTATGGGAAAGCTATAAGCCCCTGGTAAGAACCACGTCAATGAACTTGGATCGCGAACACCTTAAAATTTCGACTCTCGCTCTTAGACTATACGGCTTTAAAAGTATTCGAAGTATACGCTTCTTCTGATATCAATTGCTTGATTTGCTGCCGCTGGTTATTATATAAATGTTATCGATATGCCGAACTTACAAAGAATATCAGCACAATTTTAAAATGATACTTGGAATAAAAGGTAAATTATTTTATATTTATTTTGAATAATAAATTAATTTCAAATATTTTAATCTATTTTGTAAATAATAATTTAAACCGATATTGTAAGAGTAATGATCAAAGAAACTTGCTGTTTGAAAATTTAATATTCTTTCACCTAATCGTTCACTATTCTGCTATTTTACTGATTACCTTAAAATGCAACACTATCACCTTTCATTTATCCGGTTAAACAATAACGTTTGTTATCACTGTTAATCGGAAAGAAAAGTAATGTAATGGTGTGAACCTAAATCATTGAACCCCGAGCTATTGTAAAATGTATCTGTTTTTACTTTACGTTTGTATATTTTTGATTTCGTTATAATTTTTTACAAGTTTTAGTTAATCATTGCGCTTTTCAACTTTAAAAGTAAAAGAGGCTGTGACTCCTAAACTGATTTTTTTATTATAAATTTCTTTAAAAAATAGGCCTATAATTTACACAATTTGAACGTATGGTTATGTGACCTTCTAAGTCTGTACTTGTTAATCCTCCAAATTAAACTAAACCCATCGATATTGTGAAAATTTATGTTTGACTTAACAGCTTTATTATATTTATAATAATGAAAATATATTCATACCTAGATAATTTTACTATTAATTACAGAAAATCAGAATGAAGCAGGTACCAAAAAAACCTATATAAATTTGCTATTCGATCTTAGCACCTTTAGAAATTTTACTTTACGTTTTTTGATATTTCGATATTCTTACTTTAAATATCAAATCTAAAGTTTATAATCATGAACAAAATTTATAATGTCTTGTTAAATGCTATAATGAAGTTGGGTACATAATGACGAGACTCCTGGTGAAATCATTTTTGTTTAATTACTTTTAAAATACGTTAAGCGTAATTTAATATTTTTTTAATATGATAGTTAATAGAAAAATCTTCTTAAATCATATTTGGGAATATTTAGTGGCCAGGACGGACTAGCTCTGACACAACAATAGCAATTTTTTCTTAACACCCTGTTTGATAGCGTCTTGTTAAGATATTATTTTTGGATTGTTTTTGTTTTAAAATAAAATTAACTGTTCACGAGAAATAAAATATCATGTTTGTTAAAATTTTCGTTTTTAACCATACTGCGGGCGCTCTTTCTATTGTACGTCAATATTTAAGTATAATTTTTGGGTCCATTTAAGAAGAAAACTTATGAACGTATGTCCTAATGTCTTAATCTTTTTGAGTCATAAAGTAAGTAAAATTTTTAAAATTAAATTATTTATTCTCATTTTCATCAATCTGTAATAAATTTAGATATTTTAATGAAATTTGGCATATCTGTACTATGTATCAAGAAGCATTTTTTAGTGTACCACTTTTTTTTAATTTGCCAAAATAGGCAGGTCAAATTCTGTACGAACGCCACTGGTGGAAATAAAACAAAATGTGCTACACTAAAAAATGGTTATTGATACATGGTACATTTATGCCAAATCACAGTAAAATATACAAAGTGGTATTACAGATATTATTAATAAATTATGTATTTTTAAAAATTTTACCACCCTGTATCTCCAATGTTAAGTCGTTTAGTACATACGTTTATATAAAGTTTTCTTTTTAAAATGGACCCAAAAATTGCTTCCTAAATATTGACTTTGGCAATTAGTAAAACAAAATCACCAACCTTTAATATTTTATTTCTCGTAAACGGTTAATTTTTCGACATCAACTCAAGAATACCGTTTTTTACGAAGTTAAAGTATCCAAAAATAATTACTGCGAACCTTTATATCACAGGGTGTTAAAAGTATTATCAAGATTCAAAGAGTTAGTCTGGTCTCGTATAATCAATACGCCAAATATAGATTTAAATGGGTCATTTAAGAAAACTTATCTAGTAACCATATTGATGGTATTGAAAAATTACTGCCTCAATGCCTAGTATTTTAAAGTTATTTAAACAAAACGATTTTAGGTGTCCGTTATCATGTACCTGTATCTCCGTAGGGGAGCATTATGAGAAAAGCTGTGGAACTTCATTGCTATCATTTTTGAGGTTTTCTATTAGATTCCTGAGAGATTTATGACACCCCTGTATAATGCGTACGTGAAAAATTTTCAAAACATAGAAATTTTTAATATAACACTTAATAAGCTTGTAAACATATTATTTATTTTGGTGCGTTGAGCGCATCATATTTTTAAATAACATTTAAAAAAACGTGGAAAATGGCGAAAATTTAATGAAAATAGCAAGTTTAAAGGTTTTTTTGGTACTTACCATTCTGATTTTTTTACCAATTTATTGTAGATATAAATAAAGATACTTGGACTTATTTTAAATGTAATAAAATAACACAAACTCAAACTCTGAATTTTTACGAATATGATGGGCAAAAACAGGGCGAATTTTATTCCCCCCCTTTAAGCGTGGTGTTTGCTAAATAAAAATTGTTTCAACTTTGAATTCTAAAAAGTATAGTTTTCGGTTTTCACAATGTTTAGAAGCGAGATCTTTAAACTGATTTTAAAACTTTTTAAATGAAATTTCCTTAAATTTAGTACTATAATTTTTTTAATATATTTCAACTTGTATTGCTATAAAGGAAGTATTGTAATTGTTAAAAAAATCACCTCCAATTGTGTAAATCCATCACCTTTTTGCGGTGAATAAATTGAAAAAGATGGCCCCTTATCTTTGGTCATCTGTTTTTCAGCACCATCTTTACAAGAAATCAAACATTAATGTTAGATTTGGTATACGTGTAATACTTAGGGTGGATTAACGACTTATTTTTTTTGAGCTATATTACTTTAAGGAAAGGAAATAAGATGGATAAAAGTTCATATTTTATGTGAAACGCCCGGTCATTATGCACTAAATTTAAAGTTTCGCCATAGCCCCGTTAATCTAATTTATTTTGATGATATAACGAATCCCCGTTTTGCATAAAGCGAACTATTAAAAAAATTGGAGTAAATTTTCTTTTCCCAACTCCCTTTATACTTTTGCTTGGTTTCTACAACTAAATCTATTTTACAAATTGATCTGCACTATTATACGAAATTTTACGTTGCGTCACCAAGTCAAATATGGTGAAAAACACATTTTAGCATCTAATTAACCCAAAATTACTTGTATCAGTAATAAAATAAAACAAATTTGTCAGTGTTGACAATCACTAAAGCAATAGAAAACCACAAAACCACACAATAGAAGAAAAAGAAGCTAAACAACACGGTATACCCACGGCTTTGAAAACTGTTGTGTTTGTAATAATACATTAACGGCCGAGTGATGATCGCTTTAAATTTAGCAATGGACTTAAAATTGTTAAAAGTTAACAACGGTTTAGAATGTTTAACAAAATGTCAGATTTTGACAGGTTGCCTACTAAAATCATTAAATAACACTGACAATGACGTTTTGTTAAACATTCTAAACCCTTGTTAACTTTAAACAATTGCTAAGTCCATTACTAAATTTAACAACGTGATAATCACTCGGCCGTAAAAGTGTAAAAGCTGTAGCTGTAGAAATAGTAAAAAACGCCCTGTCGAAAAAAAATGAAACAAGAATGACTGATATTATATAATATGTATATTATAATAATTTATGTAGAAATACCTATATCATCGACAAGTCAAAAAATACAATTTAGAACGTTTCTCTTCAGCCGGTTCACCGATGTACCCCAAATTGAGTGGATGGTGTAGAAAGAAATTGACTGACTAAGAACTGTACTTTTTTGGTTAGTCAGTCTTTAATACTAGTGTCGTGAACTTTTGTAAAATGTATGTTTTTGATGTTTTGACGCAGTTTACTCTGTGACAAAGTGATTTAGTTTTATTTTACCACTTATTGATGAATTTCAACATTTCATTTTTTAGATATAAAACTGACCCTCGGTAATGGTTGTTTAACCAAAACGGGTTAGGACCCTTAATAAATTAAAGCTTTTTAGTGAAGATAAGGTCTTTTATTTAGAAACAAATATTGCATCTGAGTAACTTAAAAAAAGCTTGGATTTTACTTTCGAACCAGACAGTACTTATCCCATTCTAAACTGTATACTCTGTATGTATTCCAAATCAGACACTGTTTAGAGTATTGTTCTCATGTTTGGAGAATGGCGCTTCCCTCAGTACTTCGCATTTCTAATTGCATTTAAAGATGATCTGTTTGCCTTACTTATAATCCCACGCTTACATTAAAGCTTCCTTTTCTTTCCCACCGAGGGGCTGTAGGAGATCTATCTTTTTTTTTTTGGTATTTTCACGATTTCTGCTTCAAAAACTAACCAGTATAATTAGTTTTCTGGCAAGTCCCAATAGAGCAACACGTATTAGCACCATTATGCATATTTTAAAGTCCAACTTGGGCCCCGAACCTTTTCACTTTGGTTTCCTTCATCCTTAGAGTGTCAGGCTGTGATACCTGTCTGAAAATTCCCTTTCTCAGCAAATCCCAAATTGACTCCCTTTTAATCTACCCCCTACCCAAGACCCCACGGTACGTTAGTATTAAGTTTTAAACCCGGGAACTGCCCCAAAAAAAAACTAAAATTCAAGCAATGAAAAATGAAAACAGAAAAATTTGCCCAGATCCTTTCTGATCAATATCGGGTGTCCTAATAAGGTCGTCCCCGGGCGACCTTTATCTCTTTGGAAAAAATATTTATAGTAAAACCGGCCTGGAGAAAATGTGAAATTATTTTCAAGTTTCTAATTACCGCGGAGGGCATAAAACTAAGAAAAATTGAAAACACGTTTTTAAAAATATGTCTATAAACATGTCGTTGATAGTTTTCTCACAAACTATTAAAAAAGAAAACTTTTTTTGTTCTAAAGATCCTTTCTTTTAAATATAGGGGGGAAAAGTGAATGAAAAAAAAAATCATTTTTGGCTTAACCGATTTTGATAAAATGGGTCTCGTTTAAAGGCTTTTACCAGGGCGATAAAATATTGGTATTATTAATTTATTTTTTTTATCCTCGAGACAATTTTTTGGGTTATAAATTTTGTCAATTTTTCAAAAAAATTTAAATACAGTTGTATTATTTATAGGTCCATTAAAAGAACATAAAAAATTAAGAAACTGGTGAAAACCGCATTTCGATATCTTAATTAGTTTTTGACTTATTGCTGAAAAACTGCATTACTTGTATCCTTTTCCACTTAAAGCTGTCAAAACACGCGACGTTTTTATCGAGAATGCCGCGACGTCAGAAATCACAGAAAACGGGACGTCAAAAATGACAGTGCATTGTTTGTCAAAACTGATAATTTTAGATTTAGTTCTTGTTTATCCAGTTTATCGTTATTATTAGTAGTAGTGTTGTTAATGGTTATTAAGTAATTTTAAATTATGTCTTATTCTACCACCGAGGCATACGATATGCTCGACGTTTACTTTAAAAATTTTCAAAGTCCCTCTATTGTTTTGCAGCAATGGAGGGATTTTGAAAATTTTTATTATTCAAGAAAACCGCATTTTAATAAAAAAAAGGCTTTAAACGTTTGTCAACCCGTTTAAGAGAAAATGGAAATGTGCATCCTATTCCAGCACAATGAATATACAATTAGCCATAGCCCGTAGATAATAATAGATCAGCTTTTATTATTCACGAGCCATGTAATTATGAATGCTGTTATTAAATTTATGATAAACAAATAACAAGGATATTATTTAATATTCACAGAAAAACAAAAGGTTTTTGTTGTCATCGCATTCTCGATAAAAACGTCGCGTTGTTTATCTGACAACTTAAAATAGGAAAGAATAGGAGCAATGCAGTTTTTCGGCAATAAGTCGAGAATTAATTAAGATATCGAAATGCGGTTTAAACCATTTTTTACTTTTTTATGCTCCTTTTAATGGACCTATAATAATTATACCACTGTATTTAAATTTAATAAAAAAGCCACAAAGTTTATAACTTGGACACAAATCAGTCTCTAGGGATAAGACAAAAAAATAAATTAAATATACTAATATTTTATCTTAAGCCCTGATAAAACTCTATTTTTAGCGACACCTGGTTTATCAAAATAGGTTAAGCCAAAAAAGATATTTAATTTTTTTCAAATGTACATTTGCTCTTTCCCCCTCTATTTTCTTGAATGAAAACATATGGCTTTCAACTTTTAGGATATCATATTATATCATAAGATGCCGATTCTGGATATTATAACATGTTTCTATCACTTCAAGTTTAACCGGAAATGACCTCAGCTTTGATTTTTTCAATGGAACACCCTGTTTATTTTCCTGAATTTGGATTCTACGGATCATTTCTGATATAAAATCTATATTATATCCTATACCTATTTCTGCTTGTTTTTGAGAAAATGGCGATTAAAGATGTCCAAACTACCGCACATTTTGCAGTTTTATGGGAAAACAAATAAATGTTATGAAAATTTTATATGTTTAATTTAATTTTTTTAAAGACCCTATCTGTGGGGGTCATAATAAACCTAGTTCCGGCTTTACCGGAAGTGCTGCAAAAATTGACTTTTCTTATAATGTTACTTCAAAAATTTTAATGCAACACCCTGTATATTTTTTAAAATTTTGATTATACGGTTTATTCCAAATATAAAATCTATATTATATCATATAGAGATCGAACGCTGTAAGAACAACACCGATACGTCACGGTCTCATATGGCAAACTGATATAAAACCGTGACGTATTGGTGTTGTTCTAACAGCGTTCGATCTCTACCTATCTTTGTTAGTTTTTGAGAAAATTGTTTGCCCATATAACTGCATAATGTGCGGTAGTTTAAACATTTCATCGCCCTTTTCTCAAAAACTAACAAAGATAGATATAGGATATAAAAGAGATTTTATATCAGAAATAACTTATAGAATTTAAATTTTAAAAAATATACAGGGTGTTGCATTAACATTTTTGAAGTAACATAAAGTTAATTTTCGCAGTACTTCCGGTAGAGCCGAAAGCAGTTTTATTATGACCACCACAGATAGAGTCTTTAGAAAGAATTAAGATAAACATAATAAATTTTTATTACATTTATTTGTTTTCCCATAAAACTGCATAATGTGCGGTAGTTTGACATCTTTAATCGCCATTTTCTCAAAAACAAGCAGAGATAGGTATAGAATATAATATAGATTTTATTTCAGAAATGATCCGTAGAATCCAAATTTCGAAAAATATACAGGGTGTTCCATTGAAAAAATCAAAGTTGATGTCAATTCCGGTTAAACCGGAAGTGATAGAAACATGTTATAATATCCAAAATCGGCATCTCATGATATAATATGTTATCCAAATTTAAAACCATATGTTTTTAGAAAATAAAGGCTGGTAGTGATTTGTGTACGGTATTTAACAGTTTAGGAAAAAACGCTTAAAAAAAAATAGTTTTCTTATTTTACACAAATTCTGAGAAAAATATTAATGACATAACTTAATATGGCATATTTTTAAATAAACCGTGTTTTCAATTTTGTTTTTAGTTTTACGCCCTCTAGCGGTGGAATTAGAAACTTGAAAATAGTTTCCAGTATTTTCTTGAGGCTAGTTTTACTGTAAATATTTTTTTCCAAAAGCTATGCGATAAAGGGTTTTCGAAATATCACGGAGGACGACCTTATCGGGACACCCTGTATGTATGTTATGTATTATTTAAGTAAAAATAAATAAACGCAATTTCTAAAAAATTCATTGTTTGATAAAAATTTAGATTACTTAAAAACGTTTGATACAAATTTTCTACTCTATTTAAATTCCTAGATGGATTTACTAAAGCAATTTAAAAACTTTAAATGACACATACGGCGTTGAAAATTCGCAACGTGACTTGCCTGCAAAACCATGACTGCATGAAAAATGAACAAAGTGATCCACAAAACATCAAAAGAGTAGGCCAAATGTGGAAGCAGGAGGCAGAACGCCCGCCACCATTAACAGGAAGTGTACGACCGAGAGAGATTTGATACCGGCATAGCCGCGTTTGGCGCATCACGTTTTTAGTTCTTCGCTGGCAACGAATAGTATTTCGCATAAATTTAAAATTAAACTATATAACAAATATTTAGCTTATTTTAATACAGGACAGTAAAATAGTTGTGCCCAAAATTAAAAGACTTTTGTGATGTGTTTTTAAATTATATAAAATATGAACCTTATTCGAAAAATGGATCAATTTTATCGTCAACGTCGATTTTCATTTCCGAAAAGGTAATACATTTTCCTACTTTACATTATTAGGTCACAAAGTAATAAATATACAACAAAATAAATAGCATTTCATGTTTTAAATGGTATATCTCAACAGGCGCCTAAGACAGAAGCAAAATTAAATATATTTATTAATAATAAAAATATGGGGTTATTTTTTCGGCATTATTAATTGAAAATAATATTAATGTTATTTTCTTGGTATAAAATTAACTAACAAAATTAAATTTTCTTTTAAAAAAAGGGTTTATTTTAACAAATGAGGAAATTTTTAATTAAAATACGGTGTTCAGGGTACGGTAATCAGGGTCCAAAAATAAATCAAAAGTTTATACAAATATGGGTCCGCAGGGCCTTCGTTTCCGAAATACAGGGTGTTAAAGATTTTATTTAATTTTTCTATTTTTTAAATAAAATCTATGATAATGTAAATATTAGAGTAAAATTTGGTATATGGAGGTTTTTTGGTATGACGAATTCGAATCTAATCTTAGTACGGCTCTTTCTTGGAGGGAGAGCCACCTACACGCCTTTTTACTATTTTGAACAATCACAACTTTTTGGTACGGCACTGTATTATATTTTTAAGCAAATTAAATAAATGTTTTGTCATTTTTACGTCAAAAAACAAAAGGTATTTTCGAGATATTTGGATTAAAAAAAAAATACCACGCATGACACGGATCTGATTTTATTATAGCAAAATTTAAAAAAAAACAAAATGTATAATTAAACGATATGTATTTTAATTTTCAACAAAATTATTGTGCTTAAATTATGTTCATCAAAATATAAAAAAAAAATTAAAAAAAAATAAATAAAAATTTTAACACCCTGTATATCGGAAACGAAGGCCTTGCGGACCCATATGTGTATAGACTTGTATGCTTATTTTTGGACCCTGAGTACGTACCTGAAGTATTGACATTTCCTCCTGAATCACCCTGTATAAAGTAAATATTTTGCTAATTGTATTACAAGACACTAAAATAGTTGTGCCCAAAATTAAAAGACTTTTGTGATGTGTTTTTAAATTATATAAAAAATGAACCTTATTCGAAAAATGGATCAATTTTATCGTCAACGTCGATTTTCATTTCCGAAAATAATATATTTTCCTACTTTATATTGTTGGATTACAAAGTAATTAATGCCTGTCATAAATATTAAATATACAAAAAAATAATAGTATATTATATTATAAGGATTAAAAGGGCATCTTTTAATCCTTATAATGCCGAGTGAATACAAAATTGCGAGTAAAAATTAGCACTTTTAGTCCGTATAATATATATATATATATATATATATATATATATATATATATATATATATATATATATATATATATATATATATATATATATATATATATATATATATATATATATATATATATATATATATATATATATATATATATATTTTTTAATAATTTTAAATTAAAATTTAATAATTTTTTATTTAAACAGAAAAAATTGTTTTTAAACCTAGGTTAGGTAACACTTTTAAACCTAGATTAAAGTGTTGCTAAGTAATAGCAATTTTACGGGATGAGAATTGATAGCTTTTGCATCTGAAAATAGTCAAAATGTCAACTTTTTTAACAGGGTTTAAAAAAAAGCTTTTATGGCTTTTAAAATGGTAGATCTCAACGGGCGCATAAGACAAAAGCAAATTGACTATATTTATTAATAATAAAAGCATGGGTTATTTTTCGGCATCAATAATTGAAAAAAATTTAATGTTATTTTTTCATAGTATAAAATTTTTTGGATAAAATTAATCTAAAACTAAAGTTTCATTTAAAAAAATATTGCTTTTAAAAATAGGTTTATATTTAACAAATGTAAAAGGGGCATATTATCTAAATTAAACTATATGGCAAATAGTTTTAATTGTATTAGAAGACAAGAAAAAAATAAAATTTTAAATTTAAAAAACTTTGAATGTGTCATTAAATTATATAAAAAAAAAAAAACCCTTTTTAAAAATATGGATCAGTTTTATCGTTAACGTCGATTTCCATATCTAAAAAAATTTTAACATTTTTATATATTTAAGGTCACAAAGTAATTAAAATTTCCCTCATAAATATTAAAATATCAACAAAATAAATATTTTGTTTTGGGGTGATTCAAATGATAATCTCAACAGGCGCATAAGACAGAAGCAAATTATTATTTTAATATAATATAATAATGTTTTTTATAATAATTTTTTTTATTTAAAAATAATAATAATGTTATTATCTTTCATTTAACAGTTTTTTTAAAAGGTTTTTAAAATTTTAAATTTTTTTTTAAAAAATGGACAAGAAAGTGAGTCTAGAATATGGAACTTAGACATTTTTTTTTTTTCAGACACCAGAGGCTTTAAAATTTAAAAAACTTTTTAAAACCCAAACAATTTATTTGGAAAACCGAATTTTTTAAAATTTTAACATCTTTTTTTTTAAAAAATTTTTTGGGGTTTAAAAAAAAAATATATTTTTTTTCTCTGAAAAAATTTTTTTATCAGTAAGAAACAAAACCTGAAACAATAATTTTCAGAAACCCCGCAGAAACTGAATTTTTTGCTGTTTTTCAAAAACGAAATCTTTAATGAAAATAAATTTTCTTATAAAAAAAAAAAAAATTGAATACTAGATTATGTAAAAAAAAAAAATGTTTTCCCTATATTCTGGTGTATATATATATATATATATATATATATATATATATATATATATATATATATATAATATATATATATATATATATATATATATATAAAAAAAAAAGGGGAATCTTGGCCACCAGTTAACAACAAAAATCTAAATTTTTGGGTATCGGTCCAGGGAGGGCTAATTAAAATTTTAAAAAACCCCCGGGGTTTTAAAGGCTTTCGAAAAATTTATTTTCTTTCAGGCTACAATTGGGAAAAAAAAAAAAAAAATACAATCAAAAAAAAAAATCTTCCTCATTTTGGTATATTTTAACTAATAAAAAATTTTTAAAAATTTGGGAACATCAACAACAGCTGAGTTTTACAAGTATGGTAACAGGATATCATTTAGTTTTT
>JAHBCN010021805.1:0-13973 GCA_019359885.1 Listronotus oregonensis | reverse complement strand
GGGGGAAGGGGTTCTATTGTGGATCATATCTAGGTATACTTCGCAGGTGGAATCTAGCATTGCTAAAGATGTACGGGGGGACTCATTTAATATAAGGATCCTTGTGTAGTAAATAAAACACATGAAACACTGAATTTTTTTTCAAAGGTTTAGACAGCGTGCATTAATTCGCATTTGTTGGTGCCCCTAATAAGAGTTCGTTATATTACCTGAATAATAATAATACAATTCGCACTGGTAAAATTTTTGGGGACATAACGGCCATTAAATCTTGGGCAATTTTTTTTCCCTTTCGAAAAAAGGCTTATGCACCTTCTACTAAAAAAACCTGTTAAAAAACCTAATAAAGAAATAGGTGTCCGTTGTCAGTGTCTAAAAATTTTTTTTTAAATCCCAAATTTAACTTTGGATCAAAAAGTATTAATTATTTTTCATTATATTGAGCAGAGGGGTTTGGGACAGAAATGGATGTGGCGGAAGAGCTTAACCCCCCAAAGGGCTGCTATTCGTTTTGAAAAAAAAAATGGCAGAAAACACTTTCCCCTTTTAAGAAGAGCTGAAAGTGGTCGCCCCAAACTATCAAAAGAACAAGACAATAATTTAGTTATTGTTTTGAGAAATAAACCATTTAAATCTGTAGTTAAGCAAAACCGGAAAGCAATTTCCCACATCGGCATCGGTTAGACAGTCTTTCTCAAAGTGGGCGATAACCCCCCCTTGTGGGCGCTGGAGGTCTAGGGGCGGTAAGGGAAGAAAAATTGGGGGGCGCTGATGTGATTTTGGGGGCAAGGGTGATTTGTAACTTCAGCTACTTCATATTTTAAAATTCAAAAAAAAATTTAAAAACCCTCACTACACAACATCCATTTATTAGTTCATATTTTTTTCCTATTTTTGTATAAATTAAATTAAAAATATATTAAATGTTTAATATTTTTAATGCGTTTACAACGCTATTTATGTTTAAGATATTTAGTAATAGGCCTCAAACACTGAAAAATATTTGTGTCTTCGGTCGCAGGTGAGGGCCCACCTCCGAAGCCTTGTTAAAATATGTATATATTGTTGGGGTCAAGCAGAGCACTTGCCGAACCCCAGTTTTTTTTATGTACCTAATCTAGTAAAAATAAAAAAAAAATAATATTAAAATTAGAAGGTTAAATTTTAATTCACGTTTGGCGCGAACAAATATTGTACGATTTATTTGTGCAATTCTGTTTTTTTTCGTCAACTTCGTAAGTCGGTGTTTGCGGAGGCAGGTGCCGACTGACGTGACTAGGGGTGTCTCGTTCGCAAACGATTCGTTAAAAAAGAAGAATCAGAGCACTGTTCGAAAAAATTTTTATTCCCTGTTTCCAATGGATTTGCGTTTTTGAGCCATTGCTCGATCGCCTGCGATGAATAACGAACCTAGTTTGGATGATTTGTTTCGTTCATAAGGTCACTAAGTCAGAATCGAACTAGAACTCAAAATTGGGTAATTCGGATTTTATGACGGCAAATCATCGTGGTTTTTCCGACCTGGCAAGTGGCAAGCGGTTTGTTTTATTACGATTTTGCCACATTACCAGAGGTGTATTAGGCAAATAATTTATTATTGTTTTCGAGTCATTTTCTATAAAATTTTGGCAATTAAAAAAATTTTTTTTTATTTTTTTAACTTTTTTTTAAAAAAGATTCATTTGGGGTTTTATTCCCAATATTTTTTAAAAATAAAAATTTATATAAAATGAAATAAATGTAAATAATTTTTTATTTAAGATAACTATCACATTTTTGTGGAATTAAAAACCGACCCTCATAATAAATGAATTTTTGAACGAATCTTTTCGTGAATGAATCAAATAAACGATTCAGTAAAAAAATTTGAACTTCCCACTCTAGACGTGACGTTCGCACTCGCCCCCCCCCCGCCACTCCGTCCGCTACCGTGATCCCCCGATACCTTAATATTTAAATTAATTATTATTAATTGTAATGTCGATTATTTTTAAATTTTTAAAATAAAGATACTCTTAATATTATAAAGTTGCATTAAAGAGCTTTTTTGGGGAAGAAAAGTGTCGTTTAGAATATAGGTTTAATTAAACCCCCGGCTAGTCGAGATAATAGTTTTAATTTTTTAAGGTAAAAAAAAAGGGGGCGCACAAAAAACTGATTTTTAAAGTGGGCTTTAGACAAAAAGGGGTTTCACAATTTTATTTGGGGAACCCGATTTTTTTGAAAATATTTTTCCCGAAAAAAAGTGTTTCAGTCGTCCGGTCCCCAAGGTATACCCCCTCAAGGAACCATTTAAAAAAAATATCCCCCAAAAGGTAGAAGTAGGGGGGATTTTGGGGAAAAGTTTGGGGGTGGCTAGTGCACAAGAACTGGGATTTATTTTATCGAAGGAAGGTTAATGCGGAGGAATATAGATCTACTACAGAATATCATGCTTTTCTATACTGGGTCGATTTTCGGGCAGAAATTTTTTTTTTCAGCAAGATAAGTTTCCCCTTCATAGGCCGCAAGCATGAAAGGATGGAAGAGCAGGTCCGTTACCGTAGCCCGCACGTAGTGTTTAAAAGTTATAAAAGTTTGGGGCTTATTAGTTAAAAAAAAAAAGGAAAAAATGATTTAGGGGCAAAATGTAAACGCACAAGAATAAAATTTTAGGGCGTGGGAAGAGTTACAATAAAAGGAAGCCCGGGCTTTTCCTTATGCCGAAGGCTAAAATTTTGCGGGGCCCAATAAAATTTAAAATTTTTTGGAAGGATATTTGTTTGTTTGAATTTATTAAATTGTTAATTAATTTATTAATTTGTTAGTTTTTATAATATATATATATATATATATATATATATATATATATATATATATATATATATATATATATATATTTATATATATATATATATATATATATATATATATATATATATATATATATATATATATATATATATATATATATATATATATATATATATATATATATATATATATATATATATATATATATATATATATATATATATATTCTTTTACCTTTTTGCATTATTTATAGTAATTAAAAGTAAATCAAGATAAAAAAGAGCGATTTACAAAAATTGGCAGAAAAGTCAAAATTTGACAATTTTTTTGTCCAAGATTTAATGGCCGTCACTGTACATTCGGTAAATAAAATTAAATAAACTTTATTGCGCTTATTTACAGTTTAAAACAATATATTCAATTATCTAGGTAAAATTTAGCTGATTGTTTGTGTGGACCCAATAACACTGAGGGTACCAAGCTCCACCTTTGACTTATTGACTGCCATTAACTTGTATTGACACCTATTATATGTCCTATTAGTGACACCTTGTATAAACACCAGTCAATTTTGCAAGCATTATAAATTGCGCTAGTCTTTGGTAAAATATTCATACAGATATATTTATAAAAAAAATGTTTTCTCTATTTAATAGTAGAGCCTTTCTTTCAGTAGAAATAAGAATGAATTTCCAATTGTATGTCCTGTCACAATGACATATCGGATCAATGTAATTATATTTTGAACTTCATAGTAACATTTATTTCTTCCATATACTAGATACTACTTAGTATAAAGTTTATAATACTATAGAGGCTTTGGAATTGTAAATATAAGTTCATCTGATATATCTGTGATGGACGTGTTCAGTGCAATTGATGATTTTTATGATGGTTTGTGTGTAGGTTACAACAATATATGCTTCACGTTACAAAATAATAGTTAATATATTTTAACATATGTGTCGTGGAAGATCAGTCTTTTATTATTGGGAGGTGTACATCCAACTCAGTGGACTTTTAAAAGTGGGGATAGGTCCAAGGTTACAAATTATCGAGCAATAACTAAAAAAACAATAATTGCTAAAGTACTATAATTAGTTTTTAAGTCTTAATTAAGTACTATTTTTTTTAAATGTGTGAGCTGGTGCCTAACTTTCTTTACTATCAACAACTTTAAAATGATTTTGAAACTGTAGATAATAGGTTACAGCTGGATGAAGTATACACAGATTTTTCTAAAGCATTCAATAAAGTTAAGTATTTTTGTTGGGAAGTTAGTTATTGGAAATTTTTGGTCTATTGCTCAGGTGATTTACAGATTATTCACTCGGCAGACGCCAGTCTGTAAAATAGGCTTTACCGCTTTGCTGCAAGTAGTGATGGGCATATTCAGATGATTTTAATATTCGAATATTCGTATTCCGGAAGATCGACCCAAAATTTACCGATCAACGCCAGTCGATATTCGATATATTGCGTCGACCGCCGACCGTCGATTTACCCCGAAGTCGAAGCGTTTGCTTTCGGAATAACGAATTATTCCGGATAAATCAGTTGTCGGAAGATGAAAAATGAATTATTTTGATTTCAGTTTACTATTTTAGTTATTGGGTTGATGTTGTGTTCGTATACGTATTCGTGTACGTTTTTAGTTTGTTTTGCTGTTATTGACGGAAAGTTTTGTTTTCATTTTAATTCGTAATTATTGGTGTGGTGTATGCAATAGTATACAGTGGCCGCCAAAAAAATCGAAATTTTGTGGAAAAATTCTATTCTTGATATTAATTTTTTGTGTGCAATATCTGCATTTTTAATTGAAAATTAATTATGATAAAAATGCATATTATAGTTTTCCAAGTGGTTAATAGAACACTTCAAAAAAGAAGTTTAGTTAATTTTCACAAATTATTAGGCAACCGTTTACATCAAAATCCGCTAATAAAAGTAATCGACAGAAATTAAGACACAATTGTCTGCAAAATAAAAATATAGTTCAACCGAAATAGGCTATCAAAGAACGCTTTTGATAATTTAGATTTTATCACATTACTACTTTATTATGTTTCACAAGTAATATGTTTAATTATTACTTTATTCAATAGCGTAATAATAATTAAATATAAAATTATGTGGTAAGGAATTACAATGTGGCATCCGACATTTAAATTTTTAAGTGCATTCTTTTGATAGCTCTTCCTATTTCGGTCGAACTGGGATTGACCTTGAATGAACCGCGAATCAAATAAACTATTATCCGATAAGTAGCGGTAATATACCCTAGCTGATTATAATACGAATATTCGAAAGAAATATTCGAATAATTCGAAACATTTCTATATTCGAATATCGTTCAGAAGATCATTTGGAAGGTTCCATCACTAATGGAAGGTAATCGCCAGCTTCCATGCTATCTTGCTGGGCTGAGCTAAAGCCTGAGCGACATTTCAGGGTAGCTTATATCTTTACACTCGCGTTTTCCATTCGGTGCGGTCCCAAGTTTGTTGACCCCTTGAGCCCTTTTACCAATTTCAATTTTTTAAAGTTTTCTTTACGCTATATCGACCAGATTGAGATATTATTACATTATTCTGATTGAAATTAAGCGGATAAAGTAAGAATCATAAATAAACATTCAAATATTTACCAATAAAATTTAGTTTTAGGTGGTAGGTACTTTTTTTGGTTTTTACTCCTTCTTTGACATTTTTAGGTTACGTGTTAATTATTTGAACTATTTGTCGATGCGTATTTTTATTATTTACCTCTTATGTGCATGTGCAAGAGATTTGTTTTATTTTTGTTAATAATTTCTGTGTAGGGATGATTTAAACAAATTCAAAAGCTCTTTTGGTCGGTCATGGTTAGTTTTGGTTGGTTAAAGCAACTTTTTATTTTCCCACATTTAAAAGCCCTTATTTAAAGGGTCGGTCATGTTGGTTAAAGTAACTTTTTATTTTCCCAATTTCAAAAACTCTTAGTTATAGTTAATTCTGGTTAGTTAAAGCCTTTTTCCATCTTTTCTTCATATATTATCCTACTCATCACCGTTATTCACTCGCACATCCGGAACATTCGCCAATTTATTTAATTTTTCTTTTTCAAAAATTTTTTCATTCATCCCCACCTGTATACTTTTATTTCGTCCACAATGCATATTTTTTTGTATTTTTCTAAAAAAAAAAATAACGAACGGCTAAAGTGTATGGACCCACCAGATTTTCATATTAAAGTATATATTGATTTTTATCCAGCAAGATATATACAATAGCATAAACTCAACAAAGGGGCATCCCATAAGCTAAAGAATTATCTTGCGACAATAGATCGTGATTGTGCGCTATCATTGTCTCTATAAAAAAAATATATCTATTGTCCGTTTAGATAAATATTACCTGAGTTCTCATCGGATTTTGCTACCAACCACTACTACTATATCTTTTGTTTTTTGTGACGGTCGAAAGGTTGTCTGGACATGAGATTTTGGAGATTACATTTTTTGTCTTGGGTGTCTGATATATTACTTACTCGATGATACTGAAGATAACAAGTTATTTTATAATGTGCACGATAAGGAAGCTTAATTTTAAATGATTAAAGATATGACTTGTGTTTTATGATGGCCACACAGTTTTAAAAATACGTTACTTGGCAAAACAATATTTTTAAGTTGTTTTTTTCTTGGCGGTATATATCGTGCTTTTTATACAACAATAAGCAGGTCCGAAAATTACACGAAAGGAAGAGGAGAAGAATATAACACATTTATTTTATTATAAAAATAAGACATATTAATGTGTATGGTTTTTAATTATATTTTAATTTCTACCTAAAAATTGAGAAAATAAAATTTCACCAAGATTAAATAATCATTGTTTGTAAGATGTAAAGAAAGTTATTTATGGGCATTTCCAATACCTCCTATGGAGGTATTGGCATTTCTCTGTAAACTGGGCAACTTTAAGCGTATTTTTGTCCCGACAAACAGTCCCCTAGTTAGTTTTTTCATAAAATAAAAGTTTTATTCAATTATTATCACTGGGCTTTAAAAGCATACGAAGCACAACTTAGAAATGAAGATTAATTGTCTTAAATGTTATTAAGATAGTTTTAAATAAGAGCCAGGGGACTGTGCGTAAAAATTGGGGAACAAAATAAACATTAGTATTTTTAGATGCATTATTTAATTAAAAAATAGATTTCTCTGATATTGTCAGTAGAAAGTTTATTAGATTTTAAACATTATAAGTATGAATTAAAAAAACATATTTGTGAAATTAACACCTTTTTTACCAGGGGACTGTTCTTTAAGCATTATAAAAACGTTTTTGATGTAATAAACTTTATATTAGTGGATATTGTACGATGGCTCGCGGTAAATTGGGTAATTATCTTTTTAAGTTAAGTCAAAATTATAAAATAAACTATATTTTTCATATTATATCGGACCGGGACAGTGAGTTGCCCAGCTTACAGATAAATACCCTTAAATAATTTTCTAGAAATATGTTTTGTCTAGAATTACGAAATCATAGCAACTAAAAAGTATATTTTAATCTTTGACTAATTCAAAATAAAATGCTGATAAAGCTTTAAAGGGGTATTTTAGTCTAGAAAGTTAAAAAAGTAGATTTTTTGTTCATATTTCAATAGTTTAGATATCCAAGAATATCCCCTTGAAAGGATTTTTCAAAATTCAAATTATTTTAAAAGTTATAGCTAAAGTTATTGTTCGACGCAATGAAGCTGGAATCGAAATTTAAAACTCAAACGCTTTTTCTCCACACTACTTTTTTCGAAACGTTTGTCCCAAAATCTCAAGTTCTAATTGACCGATTTTCTTGAAAGTTAGCATGAATTTTTTTATATATCCCTCTACGGCAGGAACCAACAAAAAACGAAAATTTCATTTTTTTTTTAATTCGGAAAAGTTAAAAAATAACTGAAAAAACCTACTTCTTTTTCGCCATTTTGCAAGAAAATGTTTTTTTATTTTTTTTGTTCCTGCCATTATGACGTTTAAACTGATAAAGAATCTACCATTTTATTATTTTTCAAATGACCAGAAGAGACGGAATCGTGACAAGATAGACACACCCTTTTTTTCTCTTCTCCTTTAACAGCGTGTAACTTTGTGAAATATATTTTTTTTGTTGAATTTTTTTTGTAAATATTTAAAATATAAATAAATAAATATTAAAAAAACAAATAGCCATAATATTAATTGTTTTTTTTATCAATCGTCAAAAGACGCCCGAAATTCGGACTTCAAAACTGGAATACTCCCTTAAAAAAAATGTGTTAAATAATACAAGAAAACTAGTAAAATTAAAAAAGAAATACAATCATATTTCTTTTTTGTGCATTTTGTTGTTAACTTAAAAAAAAACAGTTTTACTTAAAGCAGGCACTAAGTTGATATCGCTTCTAAGCTATCAATATTTCTAAACGGTTTTTTTTTTTTTATTTAAAACAACTGCATTTTTTCCATTATTTACCACTGTGGAAGTTTTTTTATTTAGTTGGTTGGACATAGTCTAAATATTTGTCAAAGGTCTTTGGTCGGCGATTTTTTGTTGTTCTTTGCGGATTTCTCGAAATAATTTTTTGCAATCTTTAAGGATATTCAACTTTTGTCCTTTTAAAGGATATATCTTCTTCGTCATTGCAAAAAGCATTGTAAAAATTTTTTAAAACGCATGCCCAGTATATAAAGAGGACTGCGCCAAATTTAAAAAATTGGCAGTCTGTGCTGGTAATTTTTCCTCAGGCGCGGACTCACCGTTGTGTGTTACTAGTTGTAACTGGTAAAGTCTCACTTTCACGGTCTTTGAGATCAATAGGCTAATGATAACAATACTACAACTGACTAGCGGCCTGATTTGGAACGCAGCCGTTCCACTAAAACTTCCAAGCCGCCGCCACTGATTGTCTGTATTTAAGAAATTTTTTGCAGAGGCGACAGAGCAAGCAAAAGTTGAATGTTACATGAAAATTTTCACGTACAATTTCAAGGCAAACAAACAGGTCCAATTATGACGCAAAATCGGTGAAAAAGTACTTTCGGAAATCAGTATACATCCCAATTCACAGTAATTTGGATAACGATTTATACATAGAGATGTGCACCTGGATGTCGACGAAATAATTAATGTTTTCGCAAAAAAGAAGCGTAAGCTTGAATTGTAACTTAAGCATTTATCTATAGTATGTAGTATAAATAAATGCTTAAATTACAAATTAAAATTGTTTATTTAAAAGAACTAGCCACGATAATCTTTATATCAAGCTTAAATTTGTAATCTAAAAATTTACCTATACTGTATAGATAAATAAATTAGTTACAAATTCAAGCTTACGCTGATGGGCTTACGCTTTAAGCTTTCCAAAGAAACTATATGCCCACTGGAGATAAAAATAAAAAAATTAGACTTTCTATACAAAACTGCTGTTACAGATTCTAATTTTGTATAGGAAGTAGAAATTTTTTTATTATTTCCGGTATATGGTTTCTTTGGAAAAGTTGCTTAGATTGATGGTCTAAACTTTAAGTCCATCGACTTAGAGTATAGACTTCATACCATTGCATGAAGGAATTGGCCAATTTCGCTAAAACCCTGTATACTATATTATAATAATATAAAGAGTAAAAGATTTGTGAATTTGAATGTTTGTAACAAATATACTCAAAAACTCCTGAGCCGATTTTGAATTTTGTTTCACCGTTAGAATACTACATTTTTACTGATTGTGAGTAACATAAGCTATAAAAAATAAATGTCCACTCGTGTGAAGCCGGGACATGTCGCCAGTTATTTTATGTAAAATTATGTTTATTTTCGTTTGTAATTAATGTTATCATTTAAAGATGTAAAAAATATCAAATTAAAAAAACGTCCAAAACGTTTGTAAGTCCATCATTGTTGGGTGGCTGGGCCCACAACCTTTTTTAAGAGCTGGATCCGCGCCTGTTTTCCTAGTGTATTTTTTCCAACGGTTGGATTGATGCAAATGGTGGTATGAATATTTAGGGATGTCCTATTTAATGTTGTGTATTTTCTACATGACTCTAAATAATTTACTTGCTAATTTTCTTGCCAGCAATGGTTAAATTTCTTTATAAGTTGGTTTTTGCATTTGGTAACCCAACAAAATCAATAATTAACTAAATTCATTAATTCCTTCTAACCCGGTTACACAAAAAAAAAACAAATTATTTCTTTGTATTGTTAAAAACACAAGTAAATATACTTATTTTAAAAATTAAGTCTTCATCCGCTGTTGCCTCCGCTGGAAATTTGTATAAATTCATCTTAGTGCAAACTTTACATTTTCACGTTACGTATTATGATATATCAATATTTTTCTTCAAAAAAGTGTAGCTTTAGCATCTTCGTCAATTTTAGTTTTTAAATTCACTGTTTGGGGTATGTGGGGTATGCTAAAAGAATCTTCATTGTAATAATCATGTTTTTGTCAACGCAAAACTTTTGAAAAATTTCAAATGTTGTATGACATGTTTTTGTTTTATTTTATTACTTGTTATAATTTATTAACAGGGACCAAATTTAGAAGTCTAGTGTAAAATAAACACAAGTTTTGGGATCCAATTAACATGTTATTTTTGAGCCTTTTTTCGCCTTAGGCAGTTTGCATGTTTCCCAGACATTCGGATTTATATATAATCGTTAAAAAACGTACTTTGTAGAATTTATCAGGTAGACAAATTCATGCGAAATATAAATATCTGGAAAAAACCTTAATTTAAAGCAGAATAATTAATTGTCGGCCAATTTGTAGGAATTTACTAATGAATTTATCACTGTCTGCTGAAAACAAAGGCATTTAAATTTTAAATTTCCACCATGGTGCCAGGAAACGAACATAGCTTGTTTTAACGTAACTAAATTAACTTGTTTAAATATTTTTATAAAGTCATCAGCTTGGATAAAATTGATGGGCTTACTTTGCCGCATTTCAGTACCGCGTTGTACTTACATCGCAAATGTATTAGGATTACAACGCACAAAATAAGATTTTAAGTAGAGACAAGAAAGTGGAAAATGTGTGTGAACCAAGGTTGAATTAAAACTTTTGGAAAAAGAATATTTAGTCAATTTTTTTACAAGAAAGAAAGATTTATTAATAGGTTACTGACTATAAGGAAATAAAAGGGGTAATAAGGAACAACCTTGTAGTAATTTTAGGATTGACTATGGTTTTAAGGCGACTAAATGTGAAAAAATTACAAAGTGCTTTAGTCGAGGAAACAAAGTAATGTACTATCGATTTTTAGTGCAGTAAGATGGATTTGAATGCGGTTTTTTGCATTGAATTCATATTAACGTCTATAAACTTGTGAACAAATTTAATTAATGGCAATGAAAAACTGCATTTGTGCATTAGAAAAATGCATTTTAACGTTTGCAATTATAAAAAAAATAAAACTAGGTAAATAATAACGGAAATGAGCCCAAATTTTTTACTCTGGGGTTTTCGAGATCGCTGAATATAAATATTTCATTGACAAGGGCCTGCAGAGTAACTGGTGCGCGCTAAGAATGGGGTAAACGTCGTCTTCTGGAGTTTTACAACAATTCCTCTTATTATCAGCCCAATTTTGCTACTCGGGGATTTTCGTGGTCGCTGAACACGAATATGACATTTGCAAGGACCTGCGGTGTGCCCGTTGCGCGCTAAGGATGGTGTAAACGTCGTCTTCAGACCACGATCTGGAACCAGGTACTAGAATACGACGTTTACACCAACCTTAGCTTGCACCGGGTACTCCGTAGACTCTTGCCAATGTCATATTCTTGTTCACCCACCTTGAAAACCCTGGATTAACAAAAATGGGCTAATATTATAAGGAATTGTCGTAAAACTCCAGAAGACTGTGTTTACACCATCCTTAGCGCAGGCCCTTGCCAATGTCTTATTCGTGTTTAGGGACATCGAAAACCACCGAGTAACAAATTCGGGCTCATTTTCATTATTATTTACCTAGCTATAAATTTCATTTGCCATTAATTAAATTTGTTCACAAAGTTTGTAGACGTTCATACAAATCGAAGGCAAAAAATCGCATTTAAATCCATTTTACTGCACAAAAAATCCATAGTAAAGCCTATTTTTGCGCCACGTTTCATCAACTACTTTTTAGGGCTTGCTTTTTTGACAACGGGTAAATTTGTCATTATTTTTAAATTCTAAATTATCTGGAAATCCATGTATTTTTAGCGAAAGTCTTAAGAAAGCTTTTTTGTAAAGAATAAAAGTTCTTATTAGAGTGGCATCTTCTAAGGTAAAAAAATTACAAAAGAAATGCAAAAACAATTAATATTATATATATTATATATATATATATATATATATATATATATATATATATATATATATATATATATATATATATATATATATATATATATATATATAAAATAATTTTTTTTTTTTTTTAAAAAAAAAAAAAAAAATTTTTTTTAAAATTTTTTAAATTAATCTTTAAATATTATTTTTAAAATAAAAATAAATTTTAATATATTTAAATTTTGTAAAAATTAAAAAATATTAAAAATAATATATATAATTATAATTAATAATTATATATTTAATATATTATTAAAATTTTATATATAAAAATTAAAATTAAATTAAATTAAATAAAAATATTAATATTAAATATTATTTTATAATTTAATATTTAATATTTTTTTTTTAATTTTTAAAAATTTTTTTTAGGAATATATATTGTTTTAAAAAAAATATTTAAATTAAAATTTTTAAAGGTTTAATTAAAATTTGTATATTTTGTGTTAAATTTTATCAATTTTTTTCCCATTTTTCTTTTTTTCATTAATTTTATTTTTTTTTAAAAAAAAATTATTTTTATCCAAAGAAAAGTTGTTTGATAAACTTATTTAAGGAATAAACATTCCACCAAAATTATCTTAAGTTAATTTTTTTTTCCCGGAAGCCGTCTAAATTTACTACGAAGGCAGGCTTTTGTGCCAACCATTTCATTTATACCAATCAATACAAGTTTTTATAATCGGTCTGGTTGGTATATCTATTCCTGTGGGCTCATTTTCGGGTTTCAAAGTTGATCTTTATAAGCTCTTATAATTAAGGGCAACTTAAAACTGTTTCGCTTTCACCATTCGATTTTTATTGCAACTTAACTAAGGGTACTTAGATAGGCGGCAACGTTTCATCTTCTTTCTTTTTAATAATTTGCCTTTACAATGCGAATAATCAAAATAGATTGATATTAGATCTCTCATTTTTTAGCTTGTGTGTGATAAAATGATGGTAGTTCTCTTACTCAAATTTTTGTAAATATTGAATCTTCAACATTTTTCTTACGTTAAGGCATCATGTAATAACTTTTAAAAACTTTTTTTTTATTTTGTGGACATTACAATACAAAATCGGTCGTTACTTTGTAATTTTTTTGTTGTAAAATTTAAAATAAAATAAAAAGTGCACCTAACTTTAAAGCCATAGAAAGGAACTAATTATTGTCAATAATTATAGAATAGTTACAAACAATAATATATTTTTTATTAATTTATGTGAACGAATTTAAATATTCCTAATTTGCACGTTAAAATTCAAAATATAAAGGCTATTACAAACTTGTCATGTTCAAACTTAGTAAGTAACCTGACCACTATTGGCTTCGCTAATATGAACCCTTTAAAAAGGTTAGATTATCCATCTTGTCAAAATGGTTTTTTTTTAAAAATAACACAGTATTGTCCAAAGGAATAAAAAAGACCTAAAAAATGACATAAGTAATTTAAATTCAACGTTGAAACTTTACGTTGAAACTATAAACGAAAATATATATTTACGTTATAAGTCCGGAAAATGTACAGTAGGCTGGAGCGAAAAAATAAAATTTTGGTTTTTACTTGCGGCTAGTTTCTAAAAGTTGCCTATTAATAAGAAGGTTTATTTCCCAAAATTTTAATTTTTTTCAAAAATAGCTTCAGGTGCCACATTAAACTTAAAATTTGAAAAATGCAATATTTGGAAAAAATGTAAATTAAACAAAATATTATTCCTAATATAATAATTAAATATATTTCTTCAAAAATCTTATCCTAAATATGAATAATATTTAGTAACAACCACATTTGGCATGGCCGCTTCTCTACGCACAGTTTTTGTTATTT
>JAHBCN010021804.1:0-13902 GCA_019359885.1 Listronotus oregonensis | reverse complement strand
TTACAGCGCCGAAACCACCGCACAAAGTAATGAAATCTGAATCAAGTGTTGTTGTGTTTCTGTGTTTATGCAGTATTTAAGTACAGTATTGAGTTCAAGTAAAAGTTTTTTACGTTACGAGAAAATATTAAAGGTTATGAATAGCTTTGTTCGCAGATCATGTAATAAATTTCGAATTAGAACTGAAACTGTTGAGGATTGTTAAAAGCGCAGCCCAGTTATTTCCAGTTCCCGATTTTTATTAAATTTACCGTGATTGTTTTTTTACAGAAAAAACAAGTTCATATCTATCTTCTAACCTAGCTTATTGAGTTTTAATTTGTTGCTGGTTAAAGTATTTTATTTTAAAAGGTAATTGTTTCTTTTAAAAAAAAGTTTTATTAGTATAGATTTGAAAAAAAAGTAAAATAATCCCCGAAATTTAATCAACAAATAAAAAAAACTATGGGTTTTTTTTGAAATTTAAATTTATGTGTGAAATATTTTTGGTTTTTGGGTTAATTTGTTTCTTTTAACCAGAACTAACCTTAAAACAGGTCAAACAAAAAAAATCCTAAAATTTCTCCTCTGTAAATAAAATTACATCAAAACTGGATGATTTTTCTTCATAACCAAAATTATTTTTTTTATAATTTTTATTTTTGATTTTAATCATGACATAAATTTAAAAAAATCAAGTGATTTAAATCGTGATTAAAATCAATTGATTTAAATCCTTGCAACCCTGAAAAGTAATTTAATTACAGTTACCAATTACTCTTTTAAGTAATAGTAAATTACGATTACCAATTACTAGCAAGTGTGTTAAAAGTAATTCAATTACTAATTGAAACTAAAAGTAATTGAACATTTAAGCAATTATTTTATTTAAATTATCACATATATTAAACACAATACACTAAACAAATAAAATATTTATACTAATATGCATCATACGCGCACGTCACACTATTTAAACTGCTTTCTCGGTAAATTCAACATTAAATGACTCTAAAATAAAAATTTATCTTTATTCTACCCCAAACATCAACAGAATTTTTCACAAAAAAGTATAAAAACGGTGGCGGTAAGCATTAATCGAAAATACTAAATCGGCGCAAAGGTGGCGTTCGTCGGATTCAAAGCGGCCTGCTGTGTTTCAAAATGCTCTTTCTGGCTGGACAAAATTCCGGCAGTGCTTTTATAAAGAAAGGCTATTAAATTTTTCGTAGTAACTCAATTATTTATTAGGTAATTAAATTAATTTCTAAGTAATTCAATTACTTTATAAGTAATCTAATTACTTTATAAGTAATTAAATTACCTGCGATTCGTGAAAATCAATTACCAATTACAATTACATTATCCAAATAATTGATAATCCAAATTTAATTACCTTTTCCGGAAAGTAATTGAATTAAAGTAATTCAATTACTAAGAAATAATTAAATAAATTTTTTAATTATTTTAATTTAATTACCGACAGCTCTAGAGTTAATAAACTGCCTTTTACTTCACTTGTACCCAAGATAAATGAGTACTTAAGCCTTCGTAGACTATCCTAAAATAAAATTAAAATATTAAACATTTTTTAAATAAGTCCCCCACAATTGTGTAAAAATTATTTAGTCATATTTACCTGCAAACAATATAGAAATCCAGTATTAAAATAAGGGTTTTATAATTCCCATTAGGGCACTTAGCATGAAACAAAAACCTGGGATGCAGGATCAGGTGTACCTACATCCAGTAAGACCAGGCATTTTAAATAAAATATAAAACCGCCATTGAGGGACTAAAAGCCCGCCTGCGGCTTGGGAAATTTTAACTCTATACACCCCGATTTCACCAAACGGTAGTGTATTTGAAAATAATTTTAAAGTACTGGGGCGTGTTGTAAGAGGTATTTTTAAAAAGCAATTAGGTCTAGATATCTTTTAAGTGTCGATAGTAGAAGACTTGTTTGTTTATTACGTGGTAAAGAATTTATAATGCCAGACAACATCGTGTTATCCGTCCCTGCTGGTTTGCCGTATATTTTGGCCATTTTTGTCGTTTTCGCTACTTTAGACCATTTCTGAACAATTTCCAAAAACTGTTTTCCTAGAAGTGTGATATTTAGTCCTAACTTCCTTCTCAGACCCCCAACTCGATTTTTAACCCTCCGTACCCAAATATCCCGGCACTTTCATTTTTTGGTAAAAGGCATGGTAACGAACCACTATTTTCGGCAAATTTAAATATTCTTCCAAATTCTAATTTATAGCCATTTTGAAGCAAAAACATGTTTTTAGACAGCCATTGAAGAATTTGTGGTTTCAATAATTTAATATTGTATAGTAAATACAGTACCGAAAGTGAAACTTCAGAAATACCGGTGTTATTCTCAAATGAAAAAAATTCTAACAAAATTTATATAATTGTATGGATAATTTGTAAATAATATACAATAAAGGTTTTATAACATAGTTTAATTTAAACAAATTACAAAAACAGATATTCGTGGGACAAAAATGAAGAAACTTTTAAAAACTAAATTTTACACCAAGTTCATTTAATATTTGGTGGCGAACCCCCCCGATCACTGTGGCACCTTCTGGGCATCGACTCAATCAGGTTCTTTACCACGTCGGGATATTGCTTCCCGGGATTGTACCAAGGCTCTGAATAACTCGTCACTATTTTTAAATTTATCTCTGTTTTTATGCTTGACATCCCTTCAAGCTGGTCCCATAAATTTTCTAAGGGGTTTGAATCTGATTTTGGGCGGCCATTTTAAAACCTCAACTTGTTCGTGTGTAAAAAGTCCTTAATTTTTTTTGAGGTATGTTTGAGATCGGTTTGATGCATAAACTTACAGGTTAAAGGTAAATTAGTTTCAGCATAGGGTAGCATTGTAGGGCGCAGAATATTAAGGTAAACAAAACGGTCCATAATTCCATTTATGCATACAAGTGAACCCACACCATGCCCTAAAAACATCCCCAAATTTTGACGTTTCCACATCCATGTTTTATGGTGGGTGTAGTGTATTTCGGATTGAACCTTTCATTGACAGGACCTCTTACCCACTTTATACCGTCCACTCCAAACAAATTATACTTACTTTCATTTGATCAAAGTACATTTTTTCATTCGTCGTAGGTCCACGTGGCTTATTCCAAGGCAAACTGAAGTCAGGCCTATTTTTCTATGAAATAAACGGTTTTCGGGTAGGTTTTCTGCCAATTAAGTTTACTTGACACAAACGCCTTCTAATGGTTCAGAAATTGAAATAAATGGATACTCAAAAATGGGTTTTTCATCGCGCATCTTCTTATTTTTTTCTGTAGTTAAAGTAGTTTTTCTGGGTTTTCCAGGCTTTGGAATACTGGCAGTAGTTCCCCACTCTAAATAAATTAATTTGTTTACAAACAACACTTTTATGTAAATTCATTTGCTTAGCGATATTGATTTGTTTCACTACGGATTGATATTTCTCAATTATAATTTCTTTACTTGTTCAGACAAATTCACAACTCGTGGCATTTTATCACCACACTCTACCAAAATTTAAAGATGTTTAAGCAAGCAACACCGAAAGAATTTTAAAGATAAGAAAAGGTTTCTCCACTTTTGTCCGCAATAATTCATAAACAATTTGTTTATCTGGTTTTTGATACTAAAGATAATTGTTTTTAATAGCACTTTAAAATGCATACTTAATGCCTAAAATTTTTGTGAAATACAATCGACCATTATAGTAACAGATATATTATTCAAAGCAAAATTAAAAAGTTTCTCCACTTTTGGGTGGACTGTATGTTCTATAGTTTTGTGGCTGATTCATGTTTTGATATGTTTTCGTTGGGAGTACTCGCCTTGAAATTTGCTACAAAATGGAACCACTTTGGTTCAGAGCCCGGGTTATAGCGAGCTGAGCCTGCTCAGTCCTATTGACCCCTATGAACTTGCAGATCGCCCGCATCAAAAAAGTAAAAAACTCCCCGAAAAACCCACAAATAAAGAAAATGTATCTGCGTTGTCAAGATGAAATTATATTTTAAGAAATTTTGCTTTTAAAAATTATGAAAACTTTTTTTAACGTTTATGACGTTTTGTCATAAAAGACATATTAGTTTATTTGACTGGTAAAAAGACAAAAAAGGCGGTATGGTGTGATAATTGATTTGACATTTACCTAAATTACTTCAGCATCAAGCATAGGTAACCATGTATTATGTAAATTAACAGATATTGATGCTACACATTTGTCTTTATTTAATAAAATAAATGCACTTTCCTTTATTTTACGTTTTTTTTTAACAAGTTTTCTTTGCTTAAATGCTAGAAGCATTCCAGTTTATTATGTAGTTGTTATCAAATCCGTGTTGACAGATTTTTGATTTGTAATTTTCTGTGTTTCTAATATATGTTCTATGTTTTTTATGCGTTTGGCTAGTGGTCTGAAAGTTTCACCTATATAAAATTTATTACATTCACAAGGAATTTTATAAATTACATTTTTTGTGTTTTCGTTTATATTGTATGGTTTTGTGTTTGTTACTTAAGATCTAATAGTGTTTTGTGTTTTAAAGATGGTATGAATATTTAATTTATTACCTATTTGTTGAATTTTATTTGATAAGCCAGGAATGTATGGTAAAAACAGATTTGTAATAGGTCTATTTAGATTTTGTCTTAAATTTGAATGTTCAAACCTTAGAAAGCATTTGTTTATAAAATATAGAGATTAATATTGTATAATCGCTTATTAAACTTGTGTGAACATTGTCACATACAAAATAACTTTATTTTTTTGTGATGTTATGCTTACTCAACTGGAAATGACTTAAACTTTGAATTTTTTAACAAAATTCGTACTCTAACTGCGCCGATCCAAATCCGCCATGTTACGCTTTGTTTGCTTATATTAGGTTAACTTAATCTTAATGCAACAAATTATCGGATTATCAAAGTTAATGTCTAATTTATTGTAAATTACCGGGTTACAGTGTAAAAAATTGCCATAACTGGAATGAAAAAACAAAAAAAAAGAAATGAAAATATATAGTTCTTTCGGGTAACAATTGCATATACGGTTTTCGCTATTTTTGGATTTTATGAATTTTTTTTAATAAAATTACATTTTAGTATCCTTTGGGATAGCAAATATACTACCGGAGAAGAGAAATTGTGTTTAATTTTTGTTTTTTCAACCAAATAAACTTACTGGATCTTGGGAGTGAATTTGAGTGCTGGGCGGGGTAAAAACGTATAAATTTATAATTATTTAGTTAAACATAACACACAGAAACATAAATCTATTGACAAAATACGGAGAAAATCGGGAAAAACAACTTTTAATTTAAATTTAAAAAAGTATAGGTTAGAAATAAATCTAATATCTGATAACACATTCTTTCTACATTGTCAAATTCAAAATAAGTATCAACAGTGTTGCCGGACTTAATAATTTTCGGCCATCAAATTTTGATATTCTGGTTCTAAAATATAATTGGGATAAATAAAAAGCTGCTTTGCTTACCAAAACTAACCATGACCGACTAGGGGCTCTTGAATTTGTCTAAACAGTTGGTCATGATTAATTTTGGTTAGTTAAAGCGGCTTTTTATTTTTCCCAATTATATTTCAGACGTGAAAATGCGGGAACGTATTCGAAAAGACCCTGATTTGGCAACACTGCACGCTGACGTTCCTTGTCATAATGGGGAGTTTTCGCATTATATGGAGAAAATCAATGGTAATTTTAAATTTTCAAATTAAAATAAAAAATATTAAAACACATAATTTCTCTTCTCCGGTAGTATATTTGCAATCCCTAAGGACACTGGAATATGACTATATAAAAATTTTACCATATAATCCAAAAATAGAAGAAAACCGTATATGCAATAATTACCTTCTTTCGTATACCAAAAGAGGAAAGAGCTAAGCAGTGGATTGATTTCGGTGGCTATGAAATAAATGTCAAATGAATCGGTTAGTTGAGAAACCCCGTAAGTCCAAAAAACATAAATTCAGGAAAACTACAAATAACTTTCTGCAAAAGGTAATAATAAATTAAAAGTTGTTTCATAGAAATTTATTAAAGAATTTGATATTAAAAATTTGTTACAACATATTACACACCAAAAAAAAAAATGTTTACCCCAAAAAAGTTTGGAAACATACGGGGTTCCTCAAAAGAACGACAATTTTTAGAATATTCGGGTTAAAATAAATGGTATATAATAAATACCTCTTGAAAATGTTGTTAATTAAAGAATTTATATATTATTAAGTAATCTATAGAGTAGGCCAGCCAGCTAATTTCGCATAAAAGTTTTGCATTTCTCCGTCTGGGGTAAAAACGTAATTGCAGCATAGTGATTTTAGTTTCCGCTACTTATACCTATACCATTTGTGCCAAATTACAGTTTTTTCTGTTTTTGAGATATTCGCATTAAGTATTTAAATTGACACTCTGTATAGAATATACCTATAAGAGTTTACAAGCAGTAGGTTCTCCTCTCCCCTGTTCAACACCATATTATGAAATGTGATCCAACTAATTGCAATTTAAAAGTTATTTATTATTTTTTTTTAACCAGCATACCTGCCTTGACTCAATTAATTCTGTTGCTGTCTAAATAAATCTGTCTTATACAGTTTACCCAAACTTTAAACTTCTTTTTAACAAGTTTTTCTTGTTGGCTATGGGAGGCAAAAACAAGTTGTGATTAAAATTTAAAGGAAATAGTGGAAGTTATAGTTTTTCTTTTTTAGCTTTCAAAGCTTTGTAAAAGTTTGGCTCTATACAAAGTTATTAAAACTTTGTTTTCTGTGGTGAGGTAACCAAGTAATTTTCTTATTTACATTATCGTTTACGCCATATATTAACTTTTAAAAGAAGTAAGCAACAAAATAACAAACTTAAACTTTTATTTATTAAATAGTAAACCCCCTGATTCACTAAGAGCTCCCTACTTTATTCGAGAAGGGTTCTAATATAAACCGGAATTAGGCTGTAATTTTTTATTTAACTGCGATAGGTATGGGAATTTTTCCATTATTTTTCAGTATGTGATTTTTCCATTATTTTTTTACGTATTCACCTCGTCTCTTAAAAAAAAAATCGGTATAATTTTAATGAGTTCATAAGTAAGTCAATCAGTAGAAATATGGGTAGTTTTTAAAATCAAAGGAAACAAAGTTATGATATTATAATACACACATCGCGTGCATAAATTGGTCGAATTTAAGTCTTATACCTATAATAAAAGAATGTGGGAATTAATAGGTACCACAATTTTCCAAGGAGACAATTATGCTAGTGTAAAGGTGGCTCCAGACCAACCGTGCTGCTCCGCTCTGCGAGATCTGTACCAAAAACACCGCGCAAACCGCGAGGCTTTCCAGTTTCTCGCAGAGCGGCGCAGAACACGCAAAGAAATATACATAATATATATATATATATATATATATATATATATATATATATATATATATATATATATATATATATATATATATATATATATATATATATATATATATATATATATATATATATATATATAAAAAAGTGGAAGGAAGTCTCGATCGACAAGTTAAATAGAAAATTCATATTGTATCGACTGCGCTAAGTTCACCTGATCGATACCCTTGATTATATATATATATATATATATATATATATATATATATATATATATATATATATATATATATATATATATATATATATATATATATATATATATATATATATACAGGGTTGTGATTTAATAACGGATAAATTCAATAAATGGGAGGTATTTCTTTTAGAAAAATCCACACGTCGATTTTATTTTTGGATCGGGCATTTTTGACATCAAATGTAGATATACAGGGTGACGAAGAAAGTTTGATAGTAAAATATTTTTCTTTAAATGCCCCTGTATATTTTTGCATTTTCTTCTCGGAAAATTCGGAATCTTTTTATGTATAATGTTATATACCTATCTCAACTATTCACTAAGTATTCGTTTAAATAATAAAATAAATTGATTAATTACATTCCACATTTTTGAAATGCTGGAAGTGGCCGCCATTAAGGGCATCTCAAATCAGTATGAACCATTTATAACCAGTCATTTCGATTACCTATACACCTCTCTTTGTGAATATTTGACCCATAGACTTGAAATAAGTGTCAATTATTTAAAAGTTTTTTTTTGCCCAATCGGTGGATAGGCAGACGTTGATCATTGGACTACTTTCTTTGGGGTTATGTCAAAAATCAAGTATAAAAAGATAAGCCATCAATTAGGAATATTTCTCCAGACACAGTTGAAAATGTACAGCAAGAATTTAACGATCGCCTGGGGTGCTGCAGAGCTGTTAATGGCGGCCACTTCCAGCATTTGATAAAATAAATTTAAAAAATGTGGAATGTAATTATTAATCAATTTATGTTGAAACAAAGTATTATAATTATTATTTAAAAGTAATTATTTCGTAAACAGTTAAAAATAGGTATATGACATTATACATAAAACATGTCCAGAATTTTACGGAGAATCCGAAAGTGCTAAAATATACAGGGGGTTCCATTTAAGAAAAAAATATTTTTCCTGTCAGACTTTCTTGCGACACCCTGTATATCTACATTTGATGTCAAAATATGCCCGATCCAAAAATAAAATCGACGTGTCCAAGGATTATTTCGAAGAAGAAATACCTCCCCTTTTATTGAATTTATCCGTTATTAAATCACAACCCTGTATATATATTTATATAATATATCGATATAATAGTTATAATAGAGTATTTCAAAAAATTTCAAATTGCTGCTGCTGTCATTATTATCAATTAATTTAAATAAAAGAATACAAAACAAACAATTTTAAAGCGTCGACATCTATTCCCATTTCCGAAGAAATGTTAGTCCAAGCATCATGGTTTTTATTTTTTATGTGATAGTTATTACTTTTGGGATCCCACAATTCCGGTTTTTGACGATAGAGTTCACTCAGTTTTTCAATAGCTTTATGTGTCCATTCAAATGTAGCACTCATTTTTTAATTCACCTCGAAGCTCAAAAACAATGAAATGCACAGCGTAACTGTTTTCCCGTCCAAACGAAACGCGCAGAAACATTTGCTTTTCTTTGATGTACCGACACTTGCTGGATCGTGTTGGCTCTTGTACAGGGTAGCGAATCAGCGCAGGTTATCGTACAGACCCACAACGCTGCGTTGCGCTGAGCCGAGCGCTGAGCACTTCTGGAGCCACCTTAAAGGTTTGTAAGACTTGGGGATGTCACGATCTTTAATGACAGCCAATTAGCCGCAAACCAAAACCAACTTAAAATTGTTTAAAACTGTTTTGAATACGTTCTAAACCTGGCTACTTATAACACTAGCTTTGAAGCCTTTACATTAATAAATATATAAGGCAATAAACACGAAATATTCTTGGTATATTCAAAAGGCCAAACAATAAAGAGGTAATATAAAATAAAAGTTTTTAAACTAGTGTAAACGGGGTAAAACTGATCCATATACTAGGGCATGGGTGATTTTTAGGTTTTAATGATGTATCTACCTGTTTAATTTATATGCTCTTTAAAATATAACTTATTTTCGTAATTATTTATGGTAATACAGGAAGGCAGGTACAAGAGTGCCACAATTCCATAAAATGTTTACACTTTCTAATGTTTTTTTTTGTCTGTTTTTACACAAATAAAATAAAAATAAAAGCTTTAGAACTTAATCATATTTTTTTTGGGTACGATTGTTACAAGATAGATATTTTTACAAAAGTAAGGGCACGTTTATAATCATAATCCTTGCTCTACATGTGTGCCATTAAGTTTGCAGTTTAAAAAGCTTTCGAAAACTTTTAGTTAAGATAAATGGCATACAAGAGTTCGATTTTTTACAAAAGTCAAGGTTACCCTTGGGCCTTAGAACTTTACATTCACGTATACCAATAATTTTCGGCTGTTTTTTTTTCTTAAAATTTTGTTTCATTTAGATAGTATACTGAGGATAATTGTTTTAAGATGAATATTTTTTAAATATTTTTTAGGTTTTTTTAATAAACCGTAGTCTTCCTGTAAAATCTACCAGAAAATGATCAGCGCATAGTTAAAGTTTACAGCAGGGCATACTGGGTATTTTTTCTACGATGGGCAAATGGTCTGTTTATCTTGGTATTGCCTAAAAAGTAGCCCATCATATTGGTGAAAATTAGAAATTTTAATTTGGGTCGTTTTATTATATTTATAATAAGTCCAAGTATCTTTATTTGCTTCTACAATAAATTGGTAAAAAAAAACAGAACAGCAAGTACCAAAAAAACCTACAGCCTTGCTATTTTTATTAAATTTTTGCTAATTTACACGTTTTAGTTCAGGATCCAGGGTCCTTTTTTGCACTTGATTACTATCAAGCTAATTTTCCGTGAGTAGCTTCATTTTGATGAGATGCTTAACAATTTCCTGTACGAAAACTCTCATTGTGGTAGGTAACAGAGGTAGCAGGGATAAAATATGTTGATTGGATGATTCTCAAAAAGGTATTACTAACTGGCTTTTTTTTTTGTTACATCTCAAGAAAATTATCTAAATTATATATTTGTCCCACTAAATATATGGTTTAATCAAAGAGTCCCCTCCTTATAACATGTATCGATTACGAGGTCATCAAAAATGATTACTAACCAGCTGATTTTTTTTTACTTAGTTAATATTTATATAATTTAGGATTCATATTGTCCTACTAATTGAGTGGTACGTTATCCCGGTCCTACTCTCAGAAATTGTTAATACCACAAGACCATTTTTCTTATTACAAACTGTAGGACAAAAATATTACATAATAGATTGGTATGTTTTCTGCCCAAATAAAACAATGTCCTACAAGAAAACAGGTATATATCACTAGTCCGCCAAGAACGACAAGAATTGTCATTTTTTCGTTTTCCTAATTGTAACATAAGATACAGTGAAAAGATCTGTTAAAATTTAAATAACTTTGTTTTTTAGTAAACTAGGTATATAAATTTGGGTATTTACATTAAGAAAAAATAATCATCAGATTCATCTGATAAATCTAACCACAACTAACATCGCTGTCATTTTCATCTATTTCACCCTCCTCATTCGTGATATCTGACTCTGTAATAACATGAAAAAATTAAGTAAATTATACAATAATGAATAATTAATCAATAAATAACAATATTATTAATAGAGTACGTTGTATGTCAGAAGATAATTATTCAAAAGATGGGCTTTGGAGGCCATCAAAGCAATAATATTCATATTTGCCATCAATTATTGTTCATCCGAAATTTTCTGGCAATTTTTCTGTGGGGCACAGCATGTGTGCATTACACCACACATTGCAGATGAATGCAGTTCTTTTAATTTGTTACAACAATTCTTGTTTTGTAGGTGGCAAACTGGAAGGATCATATCCTACGATTTTTTGTTTTAAAATTTCTATATTTTCATTTTTCGATTAACATTCTTTTTCAAATAACTCATACCGTCCTTTGTTGATATCATTTCTTGTTTTTAATGAATACTCTTTGCGTACATACTTTTCAATAATTTGAACTACCTTATGCAATGTTGTTAATGCGGTATTTTCAATTCGTACGAGTTAAATAAAAGCCTTTAATTTTTTTTTATTTTTCTTTAAAATACTGAAAGGTCTCTTTTTTTCTTTACCAAAGAAAGCAGGATTGTAATCATTGTAAAAATCACTGTAAAAATATGGCATATGGCAAGTGAACAAAATAATTGATCTCTAAGCTTGGTATTAATAAACCTAAATTAAGGTTAAATAAAGGTTTAAGTAATTTTTTTTTGACTCGTGCTTAAATGAATTATTATTTGAATTTGATCTTTTAAATACTTAAAATTTGCTATTATTATTATTGGTATATTAGAATCTGTACACGAGAATTAGTATTAAATTGAAAAATGTGGGAAACGATTTTGGTTTCAGCTTCTTCATGACAACAAGAGGGGTTATAGTCAATGACTCTTTTAATTCTATTTTCACTAGACACCTCATAAGTGTAACATTGATCATAATTAAGTTTAACAGTCTTTACAGTGATCAATGTAATAAATTCGTCCCTTGTCCGATTTTCAATTAAAAATTCTACAAATTATTCTTTAAAGTTGTTGCTTCTCAATAATTTGCAGAAATCTGCAAGAAGATTATTGTCTTTACGTATTACGTCATACTGTGTGTCCTCTTCACCTCTCAGATCATGTTCAAAATCTTTAATACTGGGTTTTTGTACTTACGTCAAATATAATATGTACGTACTTCTTTTTTATTATATGTAAGTATTTTTAATATATGCATCGAGATTTTACTATAACTGTTTGGAAGGGTCTCGAATGTATGTAATAAATAAAATCCATCAACTTAATGAATGCCTGCTTCTGGAGGATTTACTATTTCAGTTTGATATTCTAGTAATTTATTAATAACCACAGAGTTGGGGGTCTTGCAAATTGTTTCATAAGTATGACACAGTGAAGAAGGATGTGTACTACTACTTTTAAGCGTAGAACCAAGATAACGTACCAAGCAATTTGTAGGACAATATGACTATTAAATTATATAAATATTAACTAAGTAAAAAAAATAATCAGCTGCTTAGTAATCATTTTTGATGACCTCGTTATCGATACATGTTGGAAGGAGGGAACTCTTTGATCAAACCATACATTTTGTAGGACAAATATTTTTTCAAATAATTTAGATAATTATATTGAGATTTAACAAAAAACCCAGATAGTAAGAAATTTTTGAGATTGATCAAATCAACATATTTTATTCTTGCTACCTCTGTTAGCTACCACAATCGAGAGTTTTCGTACAGAAAATTGTTGGGCGTCTCATCAAAATGAAGCTACTCACGGAAAATTAGCTTGGTAGTAATCAAGTGCAAAATTGGCCCTGGATCCTGGACTATTTTTTGATGTTTTATTTAAAAAAAAATATGATGCGCTCAACGCACGAAAATAAATAAATGCTATAGTTTATAAGCTTACTAAGTGTAATATTAAAAAAAAATAATTATGTTGGTGCACAATCATATAATTTTTTTATAATAAAAGAAAAAAAACGTGTTTCATTCAATTCAATAAAATATCAAGTTTGAAGGTTGAAGAACTTGCCATTTTGATGTTTGTATCAATTCATTTTGGATGTATCTGTACCTGTATCTAAAAGTGCGGAGGGTGATAAACATCACTGCACCTAGGCCTCAGTAGGCCCGTTGTGCTACCTCCTAAAGGGGACTCCTCACTCTGATTTAAAGTAGGTGGGAACGTCTCCGAGGAGAATCTTCTTAATGTGGACCAAAGAAAGCCAATACTCGCCCAGCGATCCATGCTGGGCGGGTATTGGCTTCTCTTGGACGAGAGTGCAGGGCAGTCACAAAGGATGTTAAACTTATTATAAATATAATAAAATGACCTAATTGAGACTTTGCATTTTCACCAATATGGTGGGCGAAAAAAGGCGTAATTTTACCCGCCTCCATTTAAATTCATTTAAAATGTAAAAATAATAAACTTTTAGTAAAACAAGAAATGATAAAAACTTAATTTAAAATTTAATATTTAAAAAAGTCTTGTAATAGAAGTGTTAAAATTTCTAATAATTCGACAAGTTGGGTATTTCTATAAAATTTTAAAACTATTAAAGCAGAATATCCAGAACTAATTTAAAAAGTTAAATTAGATTTTTACTTTAAAAACTCTTTTATTAAAAATTTAAACTTTGCCGGAAGTCGAAAGGTACACTCATATTGTAAAAAGCTGTTTTTGTCTTTTAGCCGGCGATGAGTGAAGATTAAAAATTTAATATTTTTCCTGGGTAAATTTGAATTGTAGTTCCGTGGGAGAAGTGCAATTATTTT
>JAHBCN010021803.1:0-13791 GCA_019359885.1 Listronotus oregonensis | reverse complement strand
GCACAGGTTGCCATGATTGGGGGTTTGCTGCCGCGGGAAGCAACCAATTTCTATGATTATGATCGAAAGAGGGATAAACCTTTATTGTTTAAAATAATTGAGGATATTGAAAATGCTGGTTTCTATGTGTGTGCTTTGTTAGGTTTTGGGTGGAGGGAATAGAGGCTTGAAAGCATTTTCGGTTACCCAAAAAAACCCTATTTTACTGGCCCAACAAACCACCCACTTCTGTACTAGGGATGTACCACATCTTATTAAATTAATAAGAAATAATTTTCTTGATTATGGTTTTTTTTTTTGAATGGAAAGGAAATTAACAAAGAAATCCTTTTAAGATATTAGATATAACATCACACCCGATCTCAGAATAACCTACAAACTTACTAGGATATGCTTGAAATAAAGGAGCACAAAGAAAAAAAAGTTAAATATGCTGCTAAACTTTTTAAAATACAGGGAAAAAAAGAATATACTAAATTTAAGCATAATAATATTAGTTTAAGGTTATTTTAGCTTTGTATATCCCCAAGACTATATTGTTTTAATTTGAGAATTTAAAATCTTCATTTAAATTTATCTAATTAAATATACACATCGTTATTTGTAACATATGAAAGATTTATTTTTAAGCATGCAATTGAATCAAATTGTTACTATAAAGATTTAGAATGAAGATATCAGTAGCTCAGCATAAGTCGAAAGTTTCTTTAGAAATAAATATATGATTTTGTTATATTGAAGATTCTACCGAATCTAAAAAGTTAATTCGAAATGTTAGTATGTTTAAAATAAAACACAACTTCTAAAAGCAAAATTACGCCCTATTTAAAATAAAATATCGTCTTTAAATCTGAGCCTACAATTTTTTTTTAAGAATATGATATACTCAAATTAAATATTTAAATTTTGGTTTTATTATAACAAATCTTTGGTATAAGTAGATTTTTTTATTTAGTGATATTGTAATATTAAAATGAAAATATTAACTATTTAATTTAATAATTTTAACATGTTCGGTTTAATATTGACATTTTTAAAACTAAAATATGTTCGGATGTAACTTGGGGGTGTATCCATGGGGATTTTGGGAAACCCGGAAAAAAGTCGGTTAAATTGGGTTTCGCATTTACTTCCCCCAAAAATGCCGTTTAAAAGGGTAAATTTTGAATATTTCCCAAAAGATATACCAAAAAAACAAAATTTTGAAAAATGTATTTTATTTTTTCTAACCCTATTTTTTAAACCGATTTTAAAATTAATAACACATTATAGTTTTTTTCCCGCAAAACATTAGTTTTTTGGATTTGCCATTCAACGTTTGTTTTCTGACGAATCTTTCAATTTTTTTTTTTGTGTACGCCAAAAAGGATCTCTTTCACTCTCTTACTTCTTGAGCTAATCCGAACCACAAATCGATAAAGTGTGATACACTTGAATAGGTCATTCAAGAAGAAACTCAAAACTAAAAAAATCCAATATGGGCCACAAGAAAAAAATAAAGTTGATGATGGCGTCAAAAAATTTAAAACGTTGAACAAATCCAAAAACACTAATATTTAGGAAATAAAGTGGCTATGTAAATGTGTTTTTAAATTTTTAAAAACCGTTAATAAATAAGGTTAGAAAAAAGATAAATTTTTTAAAAATTTTTTTTTTTTTTCGTATATCTCGGAACTATTGGGAAAAATTACAGATTTTAAACGGCTTTTTTAGGCAAGTTGCCCCCCTTAAATTTAACCCAACCTCATATCGGTTTTAAGACCCCAATGATACCTCGAATTTTTACACCCTGTACAATACATTTAAAGAGAAGCTGCTGCAAAAAAAACTGAAAAATTTTTTTTTAACGTGACGGATTTTTTCCATTCAGTAATTTTAGTAAAATAATTTTGTATATCCTCAACACTGTTGACCTAAACAACGTTATTTTATTAAAATTTGGGAAATAAAAAAATATAGGGTTATTTTTTAAAAATGATAAAAATCCATTATTACGTTCAGCTAACATTAATATAGGTATAAAATTTTTTTTAAATTTTTTTTCGCTGTTTTAAAAAAAAACCATTATAATTATAAAGGTTTCGCTGACAACTACAAAAAACAACAGGAAAAAAATTTAACGTTTTTTAAAAAAATATTTGTGAAGTTTTTAAAAATCTGTTAAATAACAAAATATAATTTTTATTATAGAAGAATTAATTTTAAGTTCTACTTTTTTGGGAAAAAGAAAAGTCTTGTTCTCAATTTCAACGAAATAAAAATAGTTCAATTTTTTTTGAACAGTCATTCGGGGCCCCAACCAACGGGATTATTTTTGAAAAAGGGCCCTTCGAAAACTCTGGCAACTGGTCTTCCTTTAATTTTCAAAAAAAATAAAATAAAATTCGAAATGCTAAAATTAAAATATTAAGCAACACATTTTTCAAAAATAAATGGGGGGTATATCAGATTTCTATACCCAAAAATAAATAAAAAAAAATATAAAAAAAATGCATGTTAAAATTTAATTTAAAAGTAAATTAACTCCAAACATACATACAGTGGCGACAAAGTAAAAGTACAAAGTGTTTTAAATATAATTAATTCAAAAAACTGTTTCTCAAATCGTATACTAGGTTTTACTGGTCTTAAACATTTAATAAAAAGGTAAAGATACTCGGGCTTATACAATATATAAAAAGGGATACATAATTATGTTTTATTAAAATTTTATTTTAAATTTTTTTTCAAAAGGTAGTTTCACAGGAGTCAAAGTTTTAAAATAATATACTTAACTAAAAGCAGTTTGTTAGAATAGCTTTAGTCAATTTCATTTACCCATATTCCTACCTGGCAAGTTTTAAAAATGTAACCCCCCAATGCCTTTCAATTCCATTTAAGATTTTTTGAATAGTTAAATAAGAAATTTTATTTTAAAAATAATGCCTAAAAATATACAATTTATTAGACATGTAGGTAGGTATATGTATATATTGTTTGTTAAATACTGAATTTTATACACTCTGTACTCATATTTTTAGCCTGTAACAATATTAATGGTTTAACAATGTACTTAGTAGTTTTTTTTATCAGTTAATATCTAACATTTTATATAAACATGTTTAGTTACGAAAAAAAAGCGTATGCTCCTATAGGTAATTTTTTAAAAAAAAATGCCTGTTTTGGTGACAATTGAGATCTATCGACCCTTGGTTTTGAACAACAGTTTTATAAAACAATGATGCAAATACTTACCTGGGTTTTGGATAAACTATCACATCCCCACTTTTGAAAAATGTCTTCAACTCCCATTATTTAACACCCAAAAAAAAAACACGTAACGAGACTAGAACAGTCCGTTTAAAATTTTCCTTACCCTTCATTGATCTATAATCACAAGAATCCCCCAAACCAAGCACCCCGTTTCCGGTGCCAATCGGGGTACATCGTAGGGGGACTTTCTTGAAATGAAAATTTCCGTTTAAAAAATTTTTTATTTAGATTTATTAAATATATTCTCAAAATTTAGCAATCCAAATGTTTCAACTTGAACATACAGGACGCGTTCTTTAAATGATATGTCATTTTTTAATTGTAAAAGACCAGTTTTTTTTTTAAAAGTAACTGAAATTCAAAGTAAAATTATATGTTATTTTAAACTAAAGAACAAAGAAGTTCAAACCAAAATCATGAAAGTCTTGCTTTAGACTGTATTTTTAAAGTGAAAAAATATTCTGAGGATATGAAATAATTTTTTTAATCATTTTGAAATATTTCTTTTAAGGTGGCTTTCTTCAAATAAGAATCGGTAATTCAATTTAAATAAATATAAACAAAAAAATCTAAATACTCTATTTGATAATATGTTTTTTTTGTGCCATTGCACAATCAATAAATAGAAGTGGGACAATGGGGTACTTTCAAAAAAAAATTGGATGGGTGTGCTCAGTTTTTTAAACTAAGTACCTTTTTTATATAACAATTTTCATCAATATCTAAGGTCTAACAAAACCCTAAATTATTTTTTCTTTTTTTAAAGGGAATGATTGGTTTGACTGTTTCAATGTTAAAGCGCTTTATGCTGACAGCAGAGATCGACTGCAAGGCTAGGCGAAACCAGATGTACAGAATGGTATAATAAATGAAATGACAGAAGTCATGAACCTCTTTTCGGGGGGGAAAACAGTCAATGATGCCCTTTCAAAAAGGTTGGTGTTAAAATTAAATATGTTCTTACATAGACATATCAACTATTCAGGAAGAGGTATTAAAATTTTAGAAGAGTACTTATTTTTTATATAAATTATATCAATACATACACCTGTAGTTAAAAATAATTAATTTCGATTTTATTTCATTCTATATACCTTTTAGGGTTTGTTTTGACCAAGTGGGTATATTTGGAATATAGCATAAGAAAATTTTATTATTTTTTTGGGAAATTTTACAAAAAAATCCTGCATTAAAAAAACTCTATGCAGATATGAATGTAAGGTTTGGTGTTAAATATATTTTAACATACAACTTGAATCAGGATGTACTGAAAATTTCTTTTTTACAATAAGACGCCGAGGTGGCCTTTTTGACCATCCTGATGCAAAGGATTTCAGATACAGGATGAAAAGTTATATTTTTGGGAAAATGAGGGGGTTTTTCAGAGGAGGGAATACAGAGGCTGATACTATAAGAGGGACCAATCAGTAATATAAATGAAGTTCTTCTTAGTGGCGAACTATCTGATTTGGCCAGCCCTGTAATGTTCCCGATAAAGGAGATTCAGAGGAAGAGCTTGATCGGAAATATGGATGGAGCATAATATAAGTGGATTTATATGTAAAAAAATGAATCTTCCTGTTCAACTGATAATTCATCCTTTTCAGGACAGACCAAGTTTCGACGGGGGTTTAAAAAAAGGGACCTGAAGAAATGACCCAAAAAAAAAATAAATTAGAACATATATTTAATCAGGGTTTAAGGAGATGGTCTTAAGCCCCGGAAAAAAAAATAAAAACTTTAGTAAGTCTTCCAAAGAAGTCGACCTGGAAGACAATGTTAAAATTTTTTTGGTCGATTATTTTAGAATAAAACACCTAAATGCTGACCTAAGAGAGAATAAAATTTAAAAATTAAAAGAAAAAAATCAAAAATTCTGAAATAAAAATATATTTTCTAGTAAAAATCTTTTTTTTTTTTTCTTTTATTATTTTCTTCAGTTTTTCCTTGTGATTTTTAATAAAAAAGGTTAAAATAGCCCAAATTTAAAAAAAAGTGTATAAAAATAATCTTTTTTTCTTAACCAAGTAACTGATGAAAAATTGACAAACAAAAGATATTCACCCCCGGGGTGTAAACGACACCCTTTAACTAGCTTCCTGTCTTATCCAAAATCATTAAAAACACCCCAAAAAAACGTTTTAAAATTTATTTTTTAAAGTGCTTGGAATTTTAAAGTTAGTGCTTTTGGAGGCTGAAAATGTTTTAAATTTTTTTAAAAGCTAACTCATGCAAAAACCCTTAAAAAGATAATCAAGAAAATGTTTTTAAAAATTTTTTTAACTTATTTTCAATAACGGGTAGTTTTCACCCCTGGGGTCTGAAAAAAAAGTTTTATTTATTTTTTTACGCTGACTCTTCGAAAGCCAAAATAACACTCAAAAAGTTCTGGAATTTATAATTTTAGTATATTGTTATTTAAGGGTAGTTTACACCCTTTAGAGGTGAAAATCATTTTTGTTTGTCAACTATGATCGGAAATAAAAGTAAAAATACATATAGATAAACTTTCTATGTTAATAGTTTTAAAGGGGTTTGGGAAGTTTGGGGGTGGTTAAATCACTGGTTTTAACACTGTTAAAACCGGAAGGTAAAAAAGTTTTGACCATTTAGTTAAAACTGAAATGATGCATATACTTTTAGTTGTAAAACATTTTAGTTAGTCTTTAAATGTTTAATTTAATAAAAACAAAAACAGCAACTCAAAAATCACAAACATAGCGCAAAAAATTTAAAAGGTACATGACTCTAACCACCTTTCATGTCAAAAGTAAGGTATAGGACCTATAAATTTAAAATAAAAAAAAAAAATTATGCCTCAAATTAAACTCGCTGTTATAAAAAAAAATTACAAAGGTTCATCACCTAATAAAATCGTTTTGTTTTTAATTCACTGTTTAAGTTCAGCAGCATTCCGCGGGGGCGCGTGGCGCGTGTGCTGGTAGTTACATATTACACATGGGTTTCTAGGCTTTAAAAAAAAATATTAAAATTTTGACCCTGCTTTTTAAACACTTCGGGGCGGGTTTAAAAACCAATTTTTACCACTGCCCGGGTCAAAAACGAAACAAAGTCGTTTGTCAACCCTATTTTAAGCCCTTTTAGCTAACTCTTTTATTTTTTACAATTTTTTAAAAAAAAAAGTTTCTGTAAGAAAATAATGGATTTATAATTTGTTTTTCTCAAACTTCTTATAATTTACTGAAAACGATGTAAGGATATTAAAAAAAATATTTACAAAATTTAAAATTAATAATCAAATTTTAAACTACGAAAAAATCAAATAAATATAATAATATTAACTGTAATATCATTATTTTAAAAAGCCCATTTCTTTAAAATAACCCTAATTTTTAAAAAAGGGGAAAAAAATTCAAAAACATTGCACGCTTTCTTATGGCTTTCTATTTAAATTTTGGGCCCAAATCCATTGCTACGTCATCGCGCAAAGGAACGTTTTTGGGGATCGCTGGTGATCCCACCTTGTATTCTTTGTATCAGGGGTTTTCATAGAAAAATTTGTGTACAAAACTTAAATAGTAAAAAAACGTTTAGATTTAGGTAGGGGACATGATGCATGAAATCTTGTGTAGAATCTAAAATGAAATAATATACAAGGTGTTCAAAAATATAAACATACATAAATCTGAAATGGGGGGATCCATGGGTCCAATCAGATTTTTTAAACTTGGCCTTAAGTTTTTTTTTTTAAATTTTTTGGCTGAACTAAAATAACTTTTGAAAATCATGAAACTGGCAACATTTTTATTTTATTTTAATCTAGACTAATACAAAATCATACAAATTCAATGATTGGGGCCCATGACAGCCAAAAGGAAAAAATCCCATCTTGATAAAGTTGACAAATAACTCTTGCTTTTTTTGAAATTGTGGTTATTGATATTTTTCGGGGCATGAATTAAAGATGTTTTTGACTAATTAGAAATACTCGATCATTTCTAGTTTTTTTTTTAATGCAATTTAAAGTTGGCTCTAGGTTTATTGTTTCCTCTTTTGTGGTTTGACCCATATTTTTTTTTTTGAGGTCATGGGCCCCAATTATTCAATTTGTATGATTAGCTAGTATAAGCTTAGATTAAAATGAAATAAAAATTTTGGGCAGTTTCATTATTTTTTAAAAAGTTATTTCAGGTAGAAATTAAAAAATTAAAAAATTTTGAAAAAAATTTGGGCCCAGGTTAAAATATCTGGATGGCCCGATAGCAGATTTACGTTCTATTGGGGTGTTTTATTTAAATTAAGCAAGTTGACACCTACTTCTGGTATAACAGCCCCCACCCGAAAATATTTTAGCCGACTTGTTTCCCACCGACGTTAGTAAATCTTCAAAATCTCCAAAACACACTTTTCAAGAAATCGCCCCAGTTTGTCGATCGGGGGACACCCTGTATTTTGTAAAATAAATTGAAAACATTTTTGTATGTGTTTTGTAAAAAAAAAACTGGTTTATCATATTTTATTGTTTATTTGTATATTAATCTTATTACCCAAAATATGTTAAAAATGTAAAAGTAAAATGTCATTACAGACTTAAATACTGAAATAACTGAGTTACATGAAATTATGAAAAACTCCCTTTAAAAGAATTACCCAAGGGTGGAAAACAACAAGGAGTGCTGATTTTACTATTTGTCCGCAGATATAGGTTATGTTTGGACGTCATCCGTTTGCCCATTTTCCCAGAAGGTAGATTTATTTTATTTTTTTTTTTGTTAAATATTTAATTTTTAAAAAACTATTTTAGATATAAACTATATTGAACTGTAATGTATAACTTTTTAAAAAAATTAAGACCTTTATACCATTTATAAACAAAAAAAACGGGAAACGGATTACGTCACAAATACCGAATTACGTTTAAATTAACGTAAAATTTAAAAGGGGATCGAGCACTTTGTTAAGTTTATTACCCTTGGAATTAGCCTTATTAACTGAGTAATCCGATTTTTGATATTTTTGAACTAAGAAATTTGTTTTTGTAATGAACATTAATTATACGTACTTATAATAGCTGATGCCATTGACAAAAAACCGTTAAAAATAAAGCCAATTAAAGTTTATAAAAGTTTTTAGAAACCCCAAACATAACCTACTAGAGGCGCCTTAGCCCTCACTGCGATAGAGGAAGAAAAATCACACTGTAACCTTTTTCCCCTTTAACGTGAAGAATGATGAGAGGGTTTTAACCAATAGATCTTGGAGCGAGAGAGAAAAAAAGGGGATTCTTCCCTCTCCCGTTTTTCGCACTGCCACGGGAATACTACTTTAGGGTGCTGTAGGTATACACCGAAGGGCGAAACAATATGTTTACCGTTAAGCAATAAATTTGCACACCATAAGATAAAAATGATGGAAAAACACTGAGTAAGATGGGGTTTACCCATGGTTTTTTTTTTTATGCTTGGGGCAGGCCCCAGTCGAACGGCTATGTCAATGAAATTTATGATTAACTTCACTGCAAAGCTAATAGACTGCTATTCGCGTATGGCATATATTTTTATTTATATAAAAAAATTTTGATTTAATTTTTTTGGTGAAAAAAGTACGTTTGGGCTAAAAAAATCAAGAGTTTAATTTACTTATATTTTTTTTGTCCGAGCACATTTTTACCTAGAAAAAATTTAAAAATACTATTTCTATGAGGTGATTTGGGGTATGTAACCCTCCCTGCCGACAATCGGGCACGGGGGCGAGAGAGATGTTATACCGCTAATCTTGTTTCTCTTTTGCACACTTGTTCGCACGGGCGACCCGCAAGGCTGCCTTTAAAAGGTATTTGTTTGAAAGTGCTAAATAACAAAAATGACGCAAATTAAATTAAGCGACAAATCTTACTAGTACGGCCTGTCTACCGACCCCGACGTTTTTTTAACTGCGCCATCTACTTGAAAATACCTGAAGTTTTGAAAAGTTTTTTCGGGGGATTCCCTTTTAAGTCGCTATTTTTTTTCCCCCCTAGTAACACGCAGTCTTCATCCTTCTTTGAAGTGTACGTTATTTGAATTAAGCAACCCTTTTAAACCGCTCCGTTCAAAAAAAATCGAATATGGAATAAACAATTAAAATTAAATAAAAAAAGCCACGTATTTGAAAAAAAAAAAGGGATAATAAAAAATATTATTTTTTTTACTTGGTTACTACTAAATGTCTATAAATCACAGTAAAGAGTTATAATGCGAAATAAATGTCTTATACCGAAAATATTTAATTTTAACTACCGAAAAAACCAACTCAATTCTTAAGTGGTTTTCAACCTTGTTTTTAAAGCATTAAAACTTAGTTTTTTTTATTATATGTCTTTACGGGAAAAATAATGTCTTATTTTTGTAAAATTTTTGTGATCCTTTATTTATTTTTCCAAGTTTTAGATCCGTGGTCTAAAAGACAGTAATGTTCTTTGGAGATTTAACATGGTGAAACGCCCCCTTAATATTTGATGCAACTACCTCTAGGTGCCTGTTTTTAAGAAGTGGTAAAAAAGTTTTTTGGGAAAACCCCAGTCTTACAATTTTGAAACTACAAAAACAAAGGCTTTTTTAGTATTAGATTAAATGTGGCAAGATAAAAAAATTTTTTTAAAATTTTTTTTTACTATTAAATAAATATAAAAAAATTAAAAAACATTACCTCTAGTTACGAAAAAAAAATGCAAGTTATAATATAATTTTTAGTATATTAATATTTTTTTTTTCTGTCTATATAAGTAAAAAATTTTTGTTTTTTATTTAAATCAAAAGTAACATTAATGCTCAAAAAAATTATACGTCATTATGACTTAAGGCTGGTTTATGCAGAACATTTTTTAAATTTAATTTAACTTTAATTTAACTTTGATGTAAGATCATTGCACAAATTAATACAGGGTGTCCTAAAGGTCGTCCACCGGCGATATCTCAAGAATTTTTATCGGATACCCGGGAAAAAAATATCACTAGAAAAACCAGCCTCGAGAAAATCCCGGAAAATTATTTTCAATTTTCCTTTTACCCTGGGGGCAAAACCCAAGAATAAAATTAAAAACACGGATTTTTTAAAAAAATATGCCATATTAATTTATGTCGTAAATAGTTTTCTACGAACTATGTAAAATAAGGAAATTTTTTTTAAAGCGTTTTCCTAACCTGTCAAATATAGAAAGGGTGGAGGAGCGAATATACATTTAAAAAAAAAATTAAATAATTTTTTTCGGCTTAATCGATTTTAATAAACTAGGTCTTGTTTAAAAAAATTTTTTAACAGAGCTTAAGACAAAATATTGGTATAATTAATTTTTTTTTTGTTTTATCCCCGGGAGACTGATTTGTGTCAAAGTTATAAAAAATTTTTTTTTCGAAAAATTTAAATAAAGGAATATTTTTTATAAGCCCACAAAAAGGAGCATAAAAAAAGAAAAACAAATTAAAAACCATTTAATTCAAAAAAATTTCTCCTTCTTTCCGAAAACCCCCGGGTTGAGACGTAAAAAAATCAAAAAAACAGGGACGAAAAAAGGGGAAAAGAACATTTTTTGGGTCAAACCTGAAAATTTTTAAAATTTTAAAATTCTTTGTACGCAGTTTATTGTTATTATTATTAGTAGTTTTTGGTTTAACTTTTTTAAATAAAAAAAGAAAATTATGTTCATTACCCCCGAGGTATTTAAGTTTGGTTTGTCGTTTATTTTGAAAATGAAAATCCCTTATTGTTGGGGCAATATCCCAGAAATATTTTTTAAAGACGACATTTAATAAAAAGTGTTTAGACTTTTGACAACCCGTTTAAGAGAAACGGGAAAACCCCTTATTCCAGCACAAAAGAAGAAATTTACGTAGAAAGAAAAACCAGCTTTATTATCCACGCGCTTTGTAATTATAAATTTGTTGTTAAAAAATTTGATGATAAACAAATAATAAGTGATAATTAAATTATTTGTTATCCCAAAAACACTGGTTTTTTTAAAAGGCACTGAAAAAAACGCCGTTGTTTACCTGACAACTTAAAATAAGAAATGATTCGAGGAAGAGTTTTTGGGGGAAAAGTTTGAGAAAAATTTAAAAATCGAAATGCATTTTACCATTTTTGATTTAAAGCTGTTTTTTAAATTTTAAAAACTTTTAATTTTAAATTTGCTAAGTGAATTTTATTTATATTTGGGGGTATTATTTATTTTCTGTCCACGGATTTTAAAACAAGGGTTTTGAGCCAAAATCAAAATTTGGAAAAGTGGTAAACCCCAATGGCCAGAACCCAATTAAAACCCGTTTTTTTAATTTGCCCCCCGGGCAAAAAAAAGGAAAAAATTTTTTTTGGGGATTTGTTAGCTGAATTTAAGGCTTTAGGGGACAGAGGTTCTTAAATTGTTCCCCTTCCCCGGGGGACAGGCCCTTTTCATCTAGTAATAATAATTTAATTTTAAATTTTGAAAAAATTTGAAAAAATTTAACAACCCTTAAAAAAAATCATTTTAGGAAAAAAAAAAAATAAAAATTTAAATTTTACCCAAAAATTTATCTAAGCTTTGGGAAAAAGTTCTTTAAGATATTTTATTTAAAAATTTTATTTATTAAATTATAAATTTTCCAAAAAAAAAAAAACAGTTAAAACCTTGTTAAAACATAAAAAAAATTTGAACTGTAATTTTTATTTTATGTTAGACATTTGACATTTTAAAAAAATTTAAAAATTATAGATTAATATTAACCCAACGAAATTTTTTGTTTTTTTGGGTTTAAAAAGGAAAATTTTAAAATTTAAAATAAATTTAAATTTAAAAATTAAATCAAATTTTTAAATTGTCTATAAACCAAACCCCAAACTACTTAAAGTTTAAAAATTTTTATCACTTTTATGTCTGGTATTTTTAACTCTAGGGGAAAATTATATATAAAATTTTTTTAATTTTATAAATTAAAAAAAAATCCATCATTATATAGAACATATCAAAAACCCTTTTAGGTCCAATAAAAAAGATTTATTTTTTAAAAAAACCCCTTTGCCCCCAAGCAGTCAAAATTTAAAAACTCAAGTACATCATTAATTGGTTTTTCAAATGCCCTTTTGGGATTAATGTTTAAACAGGGCTCTCTAGGGGGGTTTTTTTTGCTTAACTTTTGCTGAAAAAAGGACACAATGTTTTATAAACCCTGGTAGTTTGGTTAACCAGGTGTGTCCGGGGGGGAGAAGTATAAGGGGAACATTTCATTTATCGGTCCGACAGAAAAAACTGTTTTAAACCCTCAGCGCTCTTTTTTAAAGAAGAAAGGCAATAAAAAAAAAATATGACAGTGTTATTTTATTTTTTTAAACAGGTAAAAAACGTTTTTTATATTAAAAAATTTTTAAATAGTGTCCCAAAATTTAAAAATTCAGTAATTGTCAAAATAAATTTAAATTAAAAAAATATAAAAAAAATTTAATGGATATAGCTTTTTGTTTATTTAAAAAAAATTTATTTACTTTTGGGACAATTTCCTTTTCCTTTCAAGAAATTAAAAGTTAGGGCGATTTTTTAAAAAAAAACCATCTTTTTACATAAAATTTTATAACAATTATAAAAATGTCATTTTTAAGGGGCCCCCTGTACGTGTGTAATTTCTGTTTTAAAAAAAAGGGTTTTAAACCCACTCATCAAAATACAATATTTTTGTAAATTTTTAAAATTTATACCTATAATTTTCCTATAGGGGGCAATTTAGTGTTTTGGAAAAAATAAAAGATCGACAAATATTTTTTTTAATTTTTACGTATTTAAAACTATTGATGTTGAAAAAAAGAAATATTTACTCCATCAGTTTTTGAAAAGTTTTTTATATTTTAAACTTAAATTTAAAAAAAAAAACATATAATTCAAAAATAAAAAAAAATATTTTAAAAAAAACGTTGGGAAACACATTTTTTATAACTCACATTCCTTTTTCGGAAGAGCGGAACTCGCTTCGCTCGTTTCCAGAAAAATTTCTCGTTACGAAAAATAGTGCTTTTCCAACTGGTTGCACAAATAACCATTAAACGTCAATTTAAAAATAGTCCCGAAAAAGGACAAAGCTGTAATAAATCTGTACAGTTTTCCCCTTTTTGGGGGAATTTTTGGTCTTTGGGGGTCTTTCACAAAAAAATTTTTTAACATTAACAGGTGGGGAAAAAAAAAGGCTGAAAAATTTTTTTTTTAGGGCAAAAATGAAACGGCTTGTAACTAAAAAATGGTCCTTATATTTTTTTAAAAAACAAAAGTTTTCAGATTACGAGACCCAAACCCCTCCTTTTGCGTCGCCACCCTAGAAAGCGCATTTATGGATTTCCTTTAAGCGGGCGGACGAATTTTTCATTTCTCGGGCAAAACATTTTCTAAAACATTTAAAATTCACGGAATGGGAAAAACCCTACCCATCTTTATATGAGTTTGGGTCCCTTTTTTTTGAATATTAAAAAAGGGTAAAAATTTTTTTTACAATATTTTTAAAGCTTATTTATTAATTTTTTTAATTTAAAAAAAGTTTTTTTTTAAAATTTTTTTTTTACAAAAACCTACAATGCAAGTAA
>JAHBCN010021802.1:0-13823 GCA_019359885.1 Listronotus oregonensis | reverse complement strand
AAATTTCCCTACCCACCTCTGATACATAGGTATCGAACTGATAACCTTCTGTTTTTTTTTCAAGTCTTTTAAAAAGGGTACCAGAGGTCGTCGAATTTATTTTGACAACAGCTCTCGTCAAAAACAAATACATTTAATACGAAATGGGTTACTTGAGTCTATTTGATGTAGGTTAGGAAAATTTGAAGTAAACATCTGCCAAATTGCGTAAATGCAGATCAAGACACCACGAAAAAAAACACGATTCGTACGTCAATCAATGCATGCAAATCGAATTCGGATAGTGCAACCCAAACTAAAACAAAAACATGTTGTGATAATGTTTATAAACAATTAAGGATTTATCGAAGTGTTTGTGTTTTTATTTGCGTTTTGGAATATGATTTGCGGGCAAAAGTGATTTACATTATTTCTTTTCATTTTATTGTTAGCTATATGTTTTTAAAGTTTAACGCTAAATAAACTATTTTTTTTTTTTTGATGTTGAACATATTCATTAAAATTTTCTCAAGATCATTCTGAATAAGTAACTGATTGATGAACTATATACATAGCATAGGAAATCGAGCAATGTTAAGCGTCCTGCCAGGTATATAACACCCAGATAAAGGAGGCACTTATTTTTTTAATAAAATACAGTTTAAATTTTCTTTTAGTTAAAGTTTTAAGTAGATCGAAATGGGTACAGTTATTGGACCAAAAAAATTCAATAAAATATCCTTGCCACCATGTTATCCCCCATTGCCTCGAGGCACATGTGTATTAGTTTGTTTTATTCAATGAATAGAACATTTTGAATTAATTTTTAAATGGATCGGGAGTTGGCATAGTTACTTGTACCAAATAATATTATTATTCAGTGGCGGCCGGTCTTAAGGGGCACAGGGGAACGTGCCCACCCTCTTCACTGCCCACCCTCTTTCAAATATTATTTAATTCTAAATCTAATATTTTTTGTAATATTTATTTTCATTCGAGTTTATGTCTATTGCCATGAAGTATACTCAAAAGTTACTTCCTACACGACACCTGCGAGGATCGAGCATTAACGCACTCAAAACTAATTTCCGGGGAACACTCGAATTTTGCTCTTTCGAGCCCATAATCGCGAAGGATCGCACATCCTCGGCGTTCGCAATTTTTAGCCGAATGATGGGCACAAATTTGCGTGTCTCCAACTAGTCCAACTCCAGTAAAAGCGGTTTTGACTTTTGTGGTTTGCGCGCGGAAATGCATGATAATAATTTTATGAAGTTTAATTATTGGTGAATGTTTAAGTATTTCTGATAATGGAATCCGAAATAAATTCGGTTCACTACCTCTTAGAGAACGGTCCCTTGACGTTTGAACAGAAAGTTTTAGTTAAACAGATTGGTCGATCTACTCCTGATTTAGATATAAAGTTTCAAGTTCAAGTAAAACTAGAACATATAATAGAGTGTTCAACAAAAATATTTACGATAAATATAAGTGGATTTGTGGTTGTCCGGTCACAAATAAATTGTTTTGTTTTGTGTATATTGTTTAGAAACGAAATTACAGCTTGGACTCAAACGGTGTGGATGATTTAAAACATATACAGACAGAGCAAAACACGAAAATTCGGTTTAACTAAAACATACATGACTTAGTGTTTGGGAAACAAACATAAGAACAATTAGACAGTGCATACGTAAAAATTGAAAGCAAAATGAACAGGTACAAAAATAGACATATTTTGCAAAGACTGATTATGTGCATAAAGTTTTGTGGTGCATTTGAATTAGCGCTTAGAGGACATGACGAGAAACAATCTTCGAATAATCAGGTATTTATGTGGGTTAATAAACTTTGCTGCTGAATTAGACTCCATCCTTGGTATACATATAAAAGAATCGAAAGTTTTTAAAGGTACTTCAAAAACCATACAAAATGAGTTGTTGGACGCTATGCTTGAGATTTATCGAATCGAATTATTAAAAGAAATAAAATTTGCAAACTTTGTGGCTTTAGAAGCTGACGAAACAACTGATGCATCTAATCAGCAACAAATGGTTATTATAATTCGATATGTCATTGATGGACAAGTATATGAACGTTTTTGGGCTTTTATTAAACCGGCTGCTACTCGGCTGACGATTTGTCAAAAACGCTTTTGGCTGAACTTGATGTCATTCTAAGTTCCCCTTCAGAAAAATCAAAACTAATAGCTCAAAGTTACGACGGCGCTGCAGTGATGAGCGGTAAAAACAATGGCGTTCAAGCGATCCTTAAAAAGTCATTTCCAAATGCTCATTTTATTCATTGCTATGCCCATCAATTTAACTTATTAATGGAGAAGGCAGCACAATGTCATAAAAAAGTTAAAATATTCTTTGCCAATTTGCAATCATTTTCAAGCTTCTTTTCAAGATCAGCAAAACGCACAGCAGTGCTTGATGAGGTAGTTAAACGAAGATTACCACGTGCTGCACCTACACGCTGGAATTTTAAAAGTAGGACTGTTAATACTTTATTTAAATATAAAAATTCTTTCAAGGAGTGCTTGGAACAAATTTTAGATAATGATAGTACGGATTCCACCACACTTGGTGAAGCAAACGGACTTTTAAATCATCTAAATAGTGCAGAGTTTCTTTACTGGTTAAAATTCTTTCATTTCATTATGCCCCATGTTGAAATATTTTTTAATGAAGCACAAACCAGAGGTATTGACAGCGTACAAATTCAAAATGCAATTGAACAGTTCGAGAAACCTAGAACCTGAAGAGGAAGAAGAACCTGCCAGAAAAAGACAGAAGCACGCGTCTGCTGGTGAATCGCGACATGTTATTTCGAAGGAAGTGTGTGACAATATTTTAACTCAAATTAGAGACAGATTTGATTTTAAAGACCATTTAAGTGCAGCGAAACTATTTTTTCTAAAAATTTTGAAAGTTACAGAGGTGCCTTTCCCCAAGAACATTTTGTTAACAGTGAAATCTTATCCCATGCTTGACAGTGGTAAATTAAAACTGAACTAACAGCCATTTACGACAGGGACGATATGTGCAGGATTGAAGGAGTTTTGCCCTTTTAATGTTCTTATCCGACAATAATCTTAAAACTGTGTTTTCAGAAACTTACAAACTCGCAGATATTATTTGTACAACACCAATGTCAACAAGTGAATGCGAAAGATGTTTTTCAACATTAAATCGCATAAAAACTTTTTTGAGAAATACGATGCTGCAAGACAGGCTTAATGCCCTAGCTGTTTTATCAATTGAAAAAAAATGTATACAATCTATACCTGACTTTGATAATAAAGTGACTGATTCGTTTTCTAATAAAAAGGACAGAAGAATGGACTTTACACTTAAATAAGGTAATATCATCACACTTTTTTCTATTATATTTTTTGTGCCCCCCCAATAATAAATCTCACGAGCCGCCACTGTTATTATTAGCGAAATTGTTTTGCCAAAATCACTTTTTTGCTTACATCTTTTTAATTACTTATTTTATAAAAAATATGTATATAACTTCTTTCATAAAGCTTATTAAATATTTTTTGATTAAAACATTTTTTTGTAGCTCTTTTAGTTTTTGGGATATTTGGGCGTAAAAAATGGGGTCATGAGTATTACAGAACTTCATTTGATAATAATTTGAAGAGTCTAACTTGGTATTAAGGGGGTATTCTAGTCTAGAAAGTTGAAAAAATCGACTTTTTTATATTTCGATAGTTTAGAATGTTTAGATATTTAAGAATATCTCATTAAAAGGATTTTTCGAAATTCGAATTATTTTAAAAGTTATAGCTAAAGTTGCTGTTCAGCGCAATGAAGTTAGAATCGAAAGTTAAATCTTTAAATTCGTTTTTCTCGATACATCTCTTTCCAAAACGTTTTTTTATCACAAAATCTCAAGTTCTAATTGACCGATTTGAAAGTTGGCATGAACTTTTTTTATATATCCCTCTATGAAAAAAACCAACAAAAAAAAACAAAATTTTTAATTTTTACTATTTTTAAAAATTCGGAAAGGTTTAAAAATGAGAAACCGCCATTTTTTTTATTTTTACTGGTTCCTGCCATAATGACATTTGTAATAATAAAGAATCTATCATTTTTTTATTTTTCAGGTGACCATATGAGACGGGATCTTGACAAGATAGACACCCTCTTTTTTTCCCTCTAGGGATGTCGATAGGTCGATAGCACCATCAACTGTATCGCAGACTATCGGTACCCTATCTGGGAGCTCAATACTATCGATAGTATGGATAGTGCTATCGACCTATCGACAACCCTATTTCCCCTACTTTAACAGTGTGTAACTTTGTGAAATATGATTTTTTGTTGTATTTTCTTTTAGTCCAGTAACTGAAAACCTGAAAGTACCCAAAGCTGTAAATAATTCTGTACAGTTTTCATTTGTGGCGCAATTTTTAAGTCTTTTTTTTTTATTTATCACGATTTCGACATGGGAACCCGCTGAAAATGGCCCCCCAAAGTCCCAAAAATGAGTTTCCTGAAAATATCTGCCAGAATATGGGAATTAGAGACTTTTTGTTCAGACAAAAAATGAAGATTACCTCGAAATGGTCCTTACCATTTTTTTCGCAACACCAATATTTTTCGCAAAAACGGCTGTCGATAAAATCCATAACATTCCACACTGGATAGATGTGGTAGTAGGATAAAAAATGCAGATGGGCAAAACAATTTTTTATCAAAACGCAAGAAAGATGGTAAAGGAATTTTCTGAGATCATTGAACACTTGCTAAGGTCTCATTATAAAAAAGAAATGTTAATAACAAACCATTTTTTCAAAAATATCAATAAATTAATGAGATACTCTAAAAACATTGAGCGTTTTTTTAATATTCTAGAAAAATCAGAATGGAGCCAAACTCATATGCAATTATAGATATGGATTTTTCCATTCCGATGAATTTTTGAATGTTTAAAAAAATAAAATTTTTGCCCAAAGTAAGGGAACAATTGTCCGTCCGCTTATAAGTGAATCCATAAAGATAGCGGGCTTATAGGGGTTTTTCTTATCTTAATACAAAAAAATCGTCGGGGCTGGATGGCGTACCAGCAATCGTTTTAAAAAAATGTGCTCCCGAGCTTGCACCCATCTTAACCCCGCCTTTTTCGAATCTTTTACGACACGGGCTTTTTCCCCGGGAGGGGGGAAAAAAGCTGAAATGGCAACCTGCCCCCAAAAAAAAAGGACCCAAAAAGTCCCCCCTTCTAACTATAGCCCCATATCTCTTTCTTTCAGTTGTTTGCAAGGTAAGGGAAAAAATTTATTAATTCCCAAATCTTAAAGTATCGGGAAAAACATAAGATTTTCATGATAGACAAATAGGGGTTTCCCCGTCACAGTAGATCCACAGCTGATCTTTTTTCCCTTTTGTCTCACATAACGGGAACAAGCCCCTTTTGAGTTTTTTGGTGAATCCCAGATCGTTGCTCTTGACATATCCAAAGCTTTCGATCAGGTCTGGCATGATGGGCTTCTTAACAAATTTCCCTTTCCCTTACGGTCTTCCCCCTTTAAGCTTTGCTCTTGGCTTTCCAGTTTTTTTCTAATCGACGTATATAAAAGTTAGTGTAGATGGTCATTCCTCCAGCTTCTACCAAATTAATGCTGGGGTCCCCCGGGGCCAGTGCTGGCACCCACGCTGTTTTTTCCCACACATTAACGATCTTCTTCCCACAATAAAACCCCCATTCATATTTTTTCTGACGATAGAAACCCTCCACTCTAGTATTCAATTCCTTAAGCCACCGTGTAATTCTGATTTTGAAAACAAGCGCAGGTCAATGCAGATATCTCTTTCACAAGACCTCAAGCTTGTCTTAAATTTGGGGCCCCAAAAAATCGTGTTCAGTTTAATCCCTTTCAAAAACACAGTCATGTTCGGTCGCAAAAAAGTCTGCGAATGCTCATCCGTTACATATGAGCGGCCGCCCCTGCGGGAAAAAAAGAGTCATTTAATCTAGTCGGCGTTACTTTTAAGAATAACCTAAACCTTTGGCACAAACAAAAAAAAATTTCATCCATAGCTTCGGCAGTTTTAAAAAGATTGGATTCCTTTTCGGGGCCAGAAAATATTTCTCTTCTTCCAATCTGTACACTCTTTTGTATCCCAAATCAGACCCTCTTTGGAATATTGTTTCATGTCGGGGGAAGGGTGTCCCCACAACACTTAGCATTCTGGACTCCATTCAAAAAGAGCTGTTCGTCTTATTAATGATCCAACGCTCACAGAAAGGTTTCCCCCTTTCTTGCCTATCGTCGAGCTGTGGGGGTCTGTCGCTCTTCTATAGGTGTTTTCACGGCTTCTGCTCAGAGGAATTGGCCAGTTTTTTTCCTTCTCTGGCAGCTCCCAACAGAGCAAGGGTTTTAGTGCAACTTTTATGCACCCCTTTTACAGTTCAGTTAGGAGGCCCCGAATTTCCCCCTTTTTCGTTCCTTTATTCCTGGGAGTGTCAAGACTATGGAACCTGCTGCCCGCAAATTTTTTTCCTTCTCTTTCCCAAATTCCCCAAAAAAATTTAAGCCCCCCATATGAAAAAACCCCTCTCACCACACTGAAAAACACCCACGGTACGTTAGTACTTAGGCATCAGCCTTCGTGGACTGCCCAAAATAAAAAAAGAGCGGCAGCTCAAAACAGGGGACTTTTGGGTCCCGTTATCTCGAAAACTATCGATTTTTCGAAAAAAATTATAGGAACCATTTTTGTAGATTACAAGGCAATCTTCATTTTTTGTATAAACACAAATTCTCTTATTCGCATATTTTGGCAGAAATTTGCGGGAAAAACATTTTTCGGGCCTTGAGGGGCCATTTTCAGTCTTTTCCCACCTATTAATGTTGATAAACTTTTTTTTTTGCTCGAAAGCATCCTCGAAGACCTAAGAATTGCACCACGAGGGAAAACTGTTTTATTTACAGCTTTGTTTCTTCATTTATTGGACTATTTGTGAATTCTTAAAATATAAATAAATAAATAAATGATAAAAAAATGGATAGCCAAAATATCATTTTTTTAATCGACCTTCCAAAAATTTAAATCTTATTGAAATAAAATTGGAATATACCCATTCGTTCAATAATTATGTCCAAAAAACTTGATTCCATTGGAGCCATTTGGGTGTGAATATCTCAAGGAAGTTTAAAGGTGTATGGAAGCCCAATACTGTAGAACAGAATTGTCCAGGCGTGCAGGGCAGCGGGGAAACGGGGGGGTTGGCCCCGCGGAGTTTTGGGGAATGAATACTAGGTCAGGGGGCCGGGTTTCCATAATTTTTGTTACTATCTATAAAGTTGACATCATCAAATGTCAAATTCAAACATTACTGGTTTTTTTTAGTTTTTTCACAAAAAATTTTTGGTTATTAAACGATACCACCTTTGAGTATTTAAAATAATTGTGTAATATTGGGTTTTTTATCATCTGATATAATATGGAAAGAATAGATGGCGCCACTTTACAGCCTTCTATTTAAATGGTCGATATTTTTGGGAGTTTTGTATTTATACCATAAATTTAAGTAAATAAATAAAAACACGATTTCTTAAAAATAAACTTCAAACATTGTATGATAGTTTCATGTACTTATCACCAATTTTGTGGTAAAAGAAGGGCAAGATAGTGTAAATGAGTTTAATCTAATCCTAAGATTGTGGTTGTACATTAAAAAGTTAAAACAGTTTATAACTGCTTTTTAGGCATATACTTTTCACTAATAACAAACCATCATAAGACAGAATAACAGTGGTTAAAAATGTTTAGTAACCCTTTTGGGACCTAAAAGGGATCCATTGTAACAGTAACCGTTAAATATAATATGTCTACAATTTTGTCGAGCTCAAAAAGTTGATAATGTAACCCTTTTAAAAAACCAAAAAACTAATTTCTTGTTAAACAAATACAGAAAAAGCAAAAAAAACTTTAACATAAAATTGTACATTCTTTTTTTTTCAATTAAAAGGGACCTGTATATATTAAAAATTTTTCTGATCTGCCCAGTAATTAATAATTTTAATTCTTTATAAGAAAGTACTAAAAATTTTTAAATGAAATAAAAGTACCTAAATGTAAACCTTATTTCTTTTTTAAAAATTCACAGAAATACACAAACATTGTGGAAATCATCTAAAAATAGTTAAGATTGCCTTACTTTTTTTCACTAATATTTCCTATGAAATTGTCATTTTCTATTATTTATAATTGATATATTATTATTTATTCGGTTACCTAACGTTACGTCTCATAAGAAGCACCTTTTAAATATAAGAAATACTTACCTAAAGTAAAAAAGCCGGGTATGTTACCCTTAGATTTCCAAGATAAAAACCCTACAACCTCTAGTCATTTTGTTACGATATTATAAGTAACAAACAACAAAAACAAAAATTTTAGTCACAATTTAATAAACACAAACATTTAAAAAAAGGGAAAGGTTTTTTCAATCCAAAAAAAATTCTGCAACCACAAAAAAATAATCACACAAATCGAAGCAATCGAAACCAATACGGTTTTTCCCTAAAATATAATTTTGTTCCCAACTACACATGATTTATCAGTGTGTAAATAAGGGAACACATTAAATTATTCGTGGAATTTCGTTATTGCGCAAAATCGGCGGGGGAACTCTGACAGTTATTTTCATACTGGGCTGGACATTTTTTGATGAATGGCCCATAGCATTGGGCTGCCATACACCTTTTAAAATTCCTTAAATCTCCGAAGTGGAACCCATATGAAAAAAATAATTGGGTATTCTTTTTTAATATGATTTTTTCATATTTGAGAGATTTCCCACATTATTCCGGGCACCCTGTATACCTGCAATACTAGGAATTCCGGCCAAAAACTTCAAATTTGGGGACGAAAAAAGGGGCAGGGTAGAGACCCGGGATTTTTTTTGACCCCCCTTCATTCAAATCTGTTTTTTTTTAAATACATTCCCAAATGAATGAGAGGGGAAAGATCTTTTTATTCTTCGGGAAAAAGTTTTGGTATTTATTCACATGCGATATTTAACAGGTACATTATTTCTGTTGTTAAAATCTCTTATGTATTTAAAGACATAGATAAAGAAAATAAATTACACTGATTTTTGTCAATGTATTTTTATTAAAAAAAAATTTCTTCGTTTCGTAAAATAACTATACCTAAAGTCCAATATTCCTGCGGGCTCATTTAATACCGGCCACCCAACCGACCGAAGCGGCGAAAAAAATCTAACACTAGTAAATGATTTTTTAAACCTATGAAAATTTTTTCCCCTCAAAAAAAGGGGAACCGGCCAAAAGTTTCATCGCCACGTTGTCATATTTCGCAAGAATAAATCACCAGCCAGCGATCGCACTTATAATAGCACGCCAATATGTATTGAAATCATTGTTATCGGGAAGACAATAAAAGTGGCAACACACATTCCTTAGTTTACAACTTGAAAAGACTTGAAAATAAGGTTGACAGGGTTTTCGTTGTTCGATGATTTTTTTAGTTTTTTTGTTATGGACAGATTTTTTAATTTTAAAATTTTTAATTGCTATACAGGGTTTTTTTAAATATTATAAATTTCTAAAATTGTAGTATATAGATATTGTTTTTTATATAAAGATTTAGTGTTGTTAAAAATTTTTAATTCTTTTAAACTATGAATATTAACCAACCTTTAACTAGTTATCCGCCTAAAAAAAAAAGTTAAAAAACAATTTTAAGGTTTAAAAAATTTCCAGGGATTCGGGAACGAAATCCAGAACTAACCATTTTTGGGTGCCAAAAGATATGTGCAACTTTAACAAAAGTTAATTCGGAAAGGTATTCAAAGTTCAAAAAAAGGAAAAAACCCCAAATTAGTAATTATGCGGATACTGGAAAATGCGTTTTTTTCGCATTTTTGCACATTTTTTACTTTTCGATTTTTAAAACATGAATCAGAAGTTTTTTTTTGGTGCCTCTTATAGTATTTAAAAAATAATAATTGAATTTTTTAATTCCTTTTGACATATTCCTTTAAATTCTGTCATTTGCACAAAAATATTTAAAAACTCATACTATGTTAATATTAAAAAAAAACTTAAAAAGTAAGGAAAAAAACCTTAATTTTAATAAAAAGAGGTAAAACGTTTACGTCCGAATTCAACTCAAAATTTTAAAAAAATTTACCTGTTACCAGGTTGTAATAGTTTTTTTTTTTTTATGGACAATTTTTTCAAAATCAAAAATTTTCCCGATATGGAAATCCTAAATATGGAACACGAAAGCCCCGAAATAGTTTTTGGGACTACAAGCTGATGATCTCAGAGCGTGTTCCTTATATAGTGGATTTTTTTGAACAATGCGTTGAATATCGTATTTAATATTAATTGCAAGATCGGTGGTAATTGGCAAGTCGGTGTAACTTGGATTTTCTATCGTTCTGCTTTTTCATTTTTTTTAATTTATGTTAAGACTAAAATTTTATTTTTTTTCATGTAGCAAAATAAAACAGAGAAAAAATTAAAGAAAAAAAGTATTTTTTTTGGAAAAAAAATTTAAAAAACCCAAAAACTCAAATTTGGTTCTTTACCTCAAAATAGGAGGTGTGCAAAAAAGAAAAAAAAATTTCTTTTTTTTTAATCCGAATAATACCAAAATAAATAGGCTTGTTACAATTTAAAGGGTGATGAAAATGTGAGAAAATAATTTTGCTTTAAAAAAATTTTTTTTTTTTGGAAAAAATTTTTTCATTTTTTTTATTAAATGCATACGCCACTGGAATTGATTCCCCTGACCCCACACAACCCGGGCACTCTAAAAGCGAGCGATGCGTCATTGACAGAAATTTTGGACTTGAAGTATAGGTACATTAAACTGAATAATCCAAACAAGATCCATCAATTTTTATTATAAATGGATCTGCACAAGACTTGTTTAAATTGCATAAAACAGCCTAATTTTAGGCTATTGACTATAAGGAAAAATAAGGGATAATAAGGAACAATTTTATTATTGATTATAGTTTTTGGCTTTTTAAGAATAATTTAGGAGGTGGATAAAGTTCGGCCTTTTTGGCCCATCATATTCGTAAAAATTTAACGTTTCAATTTGGGCCATTTTATTATATTTATAACAAGTCCAAGTATCTTAATTTACATTACAATAAATTGGTGAAAAATCAGAATGGCAAGTATTAAAAAAAAACCTTTAAACTTGCTATTTTCATTAAATTTTTGCCATTTTACACGTTTTTTTGATCTTTTATTTAAAAAAAAATTAATGATTCGCTTAATGCACCAAAATAAATAAATACTAGTTTAAAAGCTTATTAAGTGCAATATTAAAAATAAAAAAATTATGTTGATGCCCAGAGCCCATGATATACACTAAAGGAATAAATTTAAGGTCCACAAAAATTTTAGAAATTTTTTGTTGATTTTTGACAGGCTCTATTTCAGTGAAAAATGGTCGTATCAACTATCTAAAAAAGGCATTTTGAAGGTTTAAGCAAAGATAATACTACTACGGATAAGATGAACCATTCAATGCTATATTTTTGATACCCCTCCAAAGGATTTGGCTAACGCGAGCCGATGTCCATCGAGAGATTTTCGCGCTATCCTTGAACAAATTAAACAGTGTTGCCGGCAGGCTTTTTTTTTTTGGCGTGATGAAACCGCAGAAAAAAACCCAAACCGTTTAGCCGCCCCCTTTTTCTACTTCGTGTTCCGAATAAGGTACAAGCGACAGACATTGGAATGTCCCCGGGTTTTTTTCGCTGGGGGAGGGGTTACCGACTTAATTTTATTGCATTTACGGAACATTGATATCTTCAACTGATTAAAACGCCCCTTTTTAAATTTTGGGTATTATCTTTGGTTTAAGATATTAGTTTTGAGATATTTACGTTTTTACGGAATCCAAAGAAATAGTGCACAAAAGAAATTTGCTATTTTTTTTTTTTTTGAGTCCACAATTAAGAGATTTTTTTAAAAATTAGACCATAAGTTTAGTCCAGTAAATGACCGGACAAAGCTGTAGGTAAATAAATATGTACAGTTTTCCCTTGTGTTGCAATTCTTAGGTCTTGGGGGAACTTTCGAGCAAAAAAAACTTTATCAACATTAACAAGTGGAAAAGGAAAAATGGCCCTTTCAAGGCCTAAAAAATGGTTTCCCCCCTTTTCTCCCAAAATAGGGAATTGGGAATTTTTTTTTTGACAAAAATGAAGATCGCATTGTAATCTAAAAAAAATGTCCAATTTTTTTTTCAATAATCGATAGTTTTGAGTAATGGGCCCCAAAAAATCCCTTTATTTCAGTTGCCCTCTACCGCTAAAATACCGCCATCTTCATAATTCATTAAAGCGGGCGGACAGTTGTTCCATTACTCGGGAAAATGTACTTTTTTTAATTTTTCCCGTTCATCGGAATAAAAAATCCGACCATCATTGCATATGATTTGGGTTATTCTTTTTTTCTAAAATTTAAAAAACGGTAAAATTTTTTTTTCTAACCCTTTTTTTGGGGTACCTTTTAATTTTTTTTTAAATGAACCTAGAAGTGTTCAATGATCCCAGAAAGCGTTTTGAAAAAAAATTTTTTGCCCATCGGCATCTTTTACCTTTCCGGAGTTTTAGAAAATCTGTAGAAAAAACCGAAAAAAAAACTCATCATCTATTAAATGCTTTTCAATGCACCTAATTGAAAGCTAAGGGTCTAGTTTTAAATGTACTTTTTTTTTTAATAAAGCCAAAATTTTTCCAAAATTAGAAAATTCACCACCAGTGACTCGCGGATCACAACAACCACATCTACCAGTGTAATGTTATGGTTTTTTTGACCCAACTAAATTGCGACACCCACAATGTGATTAATTTTTTTGGCAAAACTTTATAGTAAATTTTCTTGAAAACGAGGAAAATTTAAAAAAAAGTATTCTTTTTTTTTAATTAAAAAATTAAAAAAAATTATTGGGGCCTTTTTTTTGCCTCACTTACCAATCACCTTGTACAGAGGCAAACATATATGCTATGAACTAAAACTACTAAAAGCCACCTAAAAAAAAAAAAAACCGCCAATTCAGCACAAAAAAAAAGAATTTTTTCCAAAAAAAGGAAATTAAACAAACCTTGTGTTTTAATTTTAAACTTTTATCAATACATTTAAAATTTACCTAGGTACAAAAGGTAAAAATTTAAAATTGTTTCTTCTTTGTGAAGAGAAGAATGTACATGTCCAATACCAGCAACAAACTCATTTTTTATAATCGAAACAGTCGTCTTTTAAAAAAAAAAATTATCGATATTACGCAAATTATTTGTAATAGTTTGAAACAGTTTAAGACGTTTAAGTTCTTTAAGAATATGAAAATACTTACTTTTATCTTTGTCCTTTTTATTTACTTTGCTATTTTGCTTTTTTTTTTTTTGGTTTGTTATGTTCTTATGTTTAAAATAATTAAAACTATTTTTGCATGTTTTAATTTTTTTTTTTTCGGCGTATTTAGAGCTTGATTTTGCAGCAATATCGAGATCAAAATATCAAATAATTTCTGCTTTGTTGTCATTGTTTTTTTTTTTGGTTTGTTATGTTCTCATTTAAAATAAATTAAATTATTTCTTACTGTTTTTTTTTTCTATTTTCGGGTATTTAGGCTGTGGTTATTGTAAAAACTTTTTTTTGAGATCGAGAAATCTGAAAAAATTTTTTCGATCTCGAAAAACCAATTTTTTTTTCCCGGTTTTTCGTCTTTTCTCAAATCGGAGAGACGAGAAAAACTCGAATTTCGGTCTCGTGAAATCCTTTTTTTTTTTTTCAAAAGTTTAAAATTCTTAATACAAAA